>CAUYRT010001872.1:0-31452 GCA_963574885.1 Lepilemur ruficaudatus
GTGCTAACTCGCTGTCATTTCTTAAAATTGAGTAATATTCCATTGTAAACACATACCAGATTTTAACAATCCACTCATGAATTGACGGGCACTTGGGTTGTTTCCATGACCTACCGATAGTGAATTGTGCTGCCATAAACATTCGGGTGCAGATGTCTTTATCATAGAATGTCTTATGCTCTTTTGGGTAGATGCCTAATAATGCTATTGCTGGATAAAATGGTAATTCTAATTTTAGCTCTTTGAGGAAGCTCCAAATTCTTTTCCACCAAGGTTGCACCAATTTGCAGTCCCACCAACAGTGTAAGAGTGTCCCTATCTCTCCACATCCTCGCCAGCATTTGTTGTTTTGGGATTTTTTGATAGAGGCCAGTCTCACTAGGGTTAGGTGGTATCTCATTGTGGTTTTGATTTGCATTTCTTTGATGATTAGAGATGATGAACATTTTTTTTATGTGTTTGCTGGCCATTATTCTGTCTTCTTTGGAAAAGTTTCTGTTCATCTCCTTTGCCCATTTATAAATGGTGTTTTTTGATTTTTTCTTGTTAATTCTTTTGAGTTCTAGGTAGATTCTTGTTATCAGACCTTTGTCGGAGGTGTAAAGAGCAAATATTTTCTCCCATTCTGTAGGTTGTCTATTTGCTCTAGTGATAGTTTCTTTGGCTGTGCAGCTTTTTAATTTGATCAGATCTCATTTGTTTATTTTTGTTGCTGCATTAATTGCATTGATGGTCTTCTTCAGGAATTCTTTGTGTAGGCCGATGTCTGAAAGGATCTAATCATTAGAGAAATGCAAATCAAAACTACAATGAGATACCACCTAACCCCAGTGAGACAGGCCTCTATCAAAAAATCCCAAAACAACAAATGCTGGCGAGGATGTGGAGAGACAGGAACACTCTTACACTGCTGGTGGGACTGCAAATTAGTACAACCTCTGTGGAAAAGAATTTGGAGATTCCTCAAAGAGCTAAAATAGAATTACCATTCGATCCAGCAATAGCATTATTGGGCATCTACCCAAAAGAACATAAGACATTCTATTATAAAGACATCTGCACACGAATGTTTATGGTAGCACAATTTACTATTGCTAGGTCGTGGAAACAACCCAAGTGCCCATCAATTCATGAGTGGATTATTAAAATTTGGTATATGTTTACAATGGAATATTACTCAAGTTTAAGAAATGACAGTGAGCTAGCACCACTTATATTATCCTGGATTAAGCTTAAACCCATTATTCAAAGTGAGGTGACACAAGACCAGAAGAATGGACCCCACATGTACTCACCATCAAATTGGTACTGACTGATTAACACTATGGTGCTCAAATGGTGGTGGTGTTCACTAGGGATTTGGGGGTCGGGGGGTAAACCCACATCTGAGTGACGAGGTGGGCACTGTGGAGGGGTGGGATGTGCTTGAAAAGTAGTTGGGGAACGGAATTAGGGGTCTAAATAGGGGAAAGGAATTCCTCTAAAACTGATTTATGTGATTAACTGTATATCTTGGTAAATTCACTAAAAATCATTTAATTGTACACTTAAAATGGAGTAAAGGCATGATTTGTAAAGTATACTTCAATAAAGAAAAAAAAGAGAGAGAGAGACTTGTGAGCTGCCATTCCTCCCCTGGAAGGAGCATGCCCCTGATAGAGACCTCTGTGGATAGAGATATCTACCTCTCTCACTTTGAGGTTTAATGGTGGAACAGTGGTGCACAATTGGAGATCCCCCTACCTGCCTGCATCACTCAGAGACGCACGCCAGTGGGTCAGACACACAAACTGTGGGGCAGCTTGACGACTGGACTTGGGCAGAGAGGGAACACGTGAACTGATCAGAAGGGAGAGTGTTGTGGAGTTCCATGGACAAAATAGGGAGGATGCATGTCCCAAGTGACAGAGAAACCAGGCTAGTGGACAGGAATGGAAAAAGCCTGTTGCAGGACCTTACCAGTCACATAATTAGTCCCCTCCCCTCAGGAGCAGCTATCCGGGCTTGGAGAGATGATTGCCTTGAACTCCATATCAGTGGCTTACCCTAGTAGCTTGATAAGAAACCTCTGAATCCTGCTGAAGCTCAATAAAACCTCTCAGGCTCTAGCAACTCCATCACTATCTCTTCTGCTCCTACCCCTACTGCAGAGAAATATGAATCAAGCAACTCCATGGAAACTACAGGGTCCCTCCTAGAGCTTGGGGCATCCACAGGCTCTATCTAGGGATCAGAGCTTACAACAGGCACAAAAGAACTCATTGCGGCTGGCTTTTCCATGCAAACTACTATCAAAGATAGGGAGAACAACACCATTGCTAAATATAGCAACTTCCAACTAGAGCAAAATTCAAGTAGAGGATTTTCTACCCAACATGTCAAAGATTAAGCTGGGGTACCTAACTCACTACCCACTGTTGGGAAGAGGTGAAGATGACAGGTCAGAGGTAACCAGAGAGGTTCATCAAACCTTCTAGAGCATCTCAAAGGCAACTCAGGACCGGTACTATTCTCTCAGACATGGTCAGGGATTGATCTTCAGGGTGTCAGAGATAGGCCCATAAGGCAGCTCTAACACCCTCAACTCTCAATGAGAGGCCAGATGAGAAGGAACCGGAGAAAACACCCCAGAAATATGACAAATCAAAGTGAAAGGTCACTCCCCAAAGAAAACAATAATTCCTTACCAGTGGACACCAACCTAAATGAAAAGATTAAAATAACAGATGAAGAATTTTGAATATGGCTTATAAGGAAGCTCAATGAAATATAAGAGAAAATAGAAGCCCTACACAAAGAAACCATAAAAACAATGCAGGAAATGAAGGAAAAATTCACTGAAGAAATCAAAGTATTAAAGAAAAATCAAAGAGAACTTCTTGAAATGAAAAATTCATTCAAGGAATTACAAATCACAGTGGAAAGCCTTAAGAATAGACAAAATCAGGCGGAAGAAAGAATCTCAGAACTTGAAGATAATACCTTTGAGCTGAACAAGTCAGGCTAAGAGAAAGAACAGAGAAATAAGAGGAATGAACAAAGCCTATAAGAAATGTGAGATTATGTAAAAAGGCTAAACATAATAATCATAGGTATCCCTTAGAACAAATGAAAAAATATCCAAAAGTTGAAAATTAATTTGAGGGAATAGTTGAGGAAAACATCCCTGGACTTGTTAGAAACCTAGATATCCAGGTATAAGAAGCACACAGGACCCCTGGGAGATTCATCTTAAAGGGAAAAATCACCACAACACATAGTAATTAGGCCGGCCAAAGGAAACATGGAATGAGGCTTTCCTACAAGCAGTAAGGCAAAAACAGCAGGTAACTTAAAAAGAAAACCTATTAGACTAACTGCAGCCTTCTCAACTGAATCCTTACAAGCCAGAAAGGATTGGGGACCCATCCAAGTCTTTTAAAACAAAATAATAGCCAGCCTGGAATTTTGTAGCCTGCAAAACTAAATTTCTGATATGAAAGAGAAATAAAGACTTTCTCTGACAAGCAATTGCTGAGGAAATTTGCAAAGACCAGACCTGCTCTGCATGAAGTACTCAGACCTGTATTATACACTGATCAGCACAATAAATGCCCGCTAATATAAAATTATCCAAAAGATAAAGTCCAGAGCCTAGATACCACAATGGCTCAAGAGGTAAAACAAAGCAATAAGGGTCTACCCAACAGGAAGAACAGAAATCCACCACATGTATCAATCTTATCAATAAATGTGAATGTGAATGGCTTGAATGCCTCACCAAAGAGACATAGGTTGGGTGAATGGATAAAAAAATACAATCCAAGTATCTGCTGTCTCCAGAAAACACATCTAACCCACAAGGATTCATGTAGACAAGGTGAAATGATGAAAAACAGTATTCCATGCAAATGGAATCCAAAAGAAAGCTGGTGGGCTGGGCACAGTGGCTCACGCCTGTAATCCTAGCACTCTGGGAGACCCAGGCGAGAGGATCACTTGAGGTCTGGAGTTTGAGACCAGCCTGAGCAAGAGTGAGACCCTCTCTCTACTAAAAATAGAAAGCAATTATCTGGGCAACTAAAAATATATAGAAAAAATTAGCCAGGCATGATGGCATGTGCCTGTAGTCCCAGCTACTTGGGAGGCTGAGGCAGAAGGATTGCTTAAGCCCTGGAGTTTGAGGTTGCTGTGAGCTAGGCTGATGCCACAGCACTCTAGCCTGGGCAATAGAGCAGACTCTGTCTCAAAAAAAAAAAAAAAAAAAGAAAGCTGGTGTATCTGTTCTCATATCAGACAGCATAGAGTTCAAATCAACAAAAGCAAAGAAAGACAAAGATTGTCACTATACAATGGTGAAAGGAAAAATTCAACAAGAAGAATTATCAATCATAAATATTTATGCACCTGACACAGGAGTGTCAAGATTCATAAGGCGAATCCTACTTGATCTAAGCAAAATGATAAACAGCAGTGCCTTAATTGCTGGGGACTTAAACACCCCACTGATAGAACTGAACTCCAGACAGAAAATAAGCAAAGAAACAATGGACTTAAGCAGAACTCTGGAACAAATGAACCTAACTGACATTTGCAGAACATTCTACCCTCAAACTACGTTGTTCTCATGAGCTCATGGTACATTCTCTAAGATCGATCATATCATAGGCCACAAAACATGTCTCAACAAATTTAAAAAGATAGAAATTATGCCACGTATCTTCTCAGCCTACAGTGGAATAAATTAGAAATCAGTTCCACAGAAACATTCATCCCTACACAAAGTCATAGAAACTAAACAACCTATTGCTGAATGTTAGTTGGGCCAAGGAGGAGATAAAGAGGAAAATCAAATTATTCTTTGAACTATATGATAATGGGGACATAAGTTATCAAAGTCTTTGTGACACAGCAAAAGCAGTCCTGAGAGGAAAACTCATACCCTTACCTTAAATGCCCACATCCAAAAGACAGAAAGATCACAGATCAACAATATAATGAATTGTCTCAAGGACCTGGAAAGGAAGAGCAAAACAATACCAAACCCAGCAGAAGAAAAGAAATAACCAAGATCAGAGCAGAACCAAATTAAATCAAGAACAAAAAAATTACACATAAGATTAATGATACAAAAAGTTGGTTCTTTGAAAATATAAACAAAATTGAAAAGCCTCTCACTAGCTTAACCAGAAACAGAAAAGAAGGGACTCTAATAAGCTCACTCAGAAATGAAAAAGAAGAAATCACACCTTATGCCATGGCTATACAAACCATCATCTCTGAATTGCATAAAAATCTCTATGCTCATAAACTTGAAAATGTGGAGGGAAATGGACAAATTCTTGGAAAGACACAACCTCCCTAGGGTCAATGAGGAAGAAATAGAACTCTTGAACAGACCTATATCAAGCTCTGAAATGAAAGTAACAATAAAAAGTTTTCCAATAAAAAAAGCCCTGGACCAGACAGTTTCACACCCAAATTTTAACAAACCTACAAAGAAGAACTGGTACCTATACTGCAGAAATTATTCTATAACATCAAGAAGGAAGGAAACTTCCTCAACTCATTCTGTGAAGCCAATATCACCTTGACACCAAAGCCAAGAAAGGACTCAACAAAAAAAGAAAACTACAGACAAATACCCCTTATGAATATAGATGCAAAACTTCTCAATAAAATGTTAGAAAACTGAACTCACCAACACATAAGAAAGCAATTAATCACAACCAAGTGGGCTTCATGCCAGAGGTGCAAGGAATGTTCAGTGTACATTGATCTATAAATGTAACCCACCACATAAATAAAAGCAAGAACAAAGACCATATGATCCTCTCAACAGATGCAGAAAAAGCATTTGACAAAATTAAGCACCCTCTTATTATAAGAATGCTTAACAAAATAGGAGTAGATAAGACTTACCTCAAAACTATAAATCCATATATGAGAAACCCACAGACAACATCACACTGAACAGAGAAAAATTGAAAGCATTCCAGCTTAAAACTGGAACCAGACAAGGTTGCCCTCATCACTTACTTCTAGTTAACATAGTGCTACAAGTCCCAGCCAGAGCAATTAGACAAGAGAAGGAAATCAAACTCTTTGTTGATGATATAATCTTACATGTAAAAACCTACAAAGATTCAACCAAGAGATTTCTGAAATTGATAAATAAACCCAGCAATGTCTCAGGTTACAAAATCGGTATACACAAATCAGTAGCATTCCTATATGCCAACAACATTTAAGACGGGCATCAAATCAAAGACAATAATTTTCGCAATAGCAACAAAGAAAATAAAATGCCTACGAATATATTTAACTAAGGAGGTAAAAGACCTCTATAGGGAGAACTACAAAACACTGAGGAAAGAAATTTCAGAGGATATAAACAGTATAAAAACATATCATGCTCATGGATCAGCAGAATCAACATTGTTAAAAATGTCTATACTGCCCAAAGTGATTTACAGATTCAATGTAATCTCCATTAAAATACCAGTAATTTTTTGCAGATTTGGAAAAAAATAGTTCTATGCTTCATATGGAACCAGAAAAGACCACAGATAGCTAATGAAACCTTTCTTAATAAGAACAAATCAGGAGGCATCATTTTACCAGACTTCAAGCTACACTATAAGGCTGCGGTAACCAAAATAGCATAGTATTAGCACAAAAACAGAGACATATACCTATAGATCAGAACAGAGGATTTCGATATGAAACTATTCTCATATTGCCATCTGATCTTTGACCAACCAGAAATAAAAACCACACACTCTAGGGAAAAGAATCCCTATTCAACAAATGGTGATGGGAAAATTTGATAGCCAGCTGTAGAAGATTCAAACAGGATCTGCATCTCTCACTACGCACAAAAATTAATTCACAGTGGATAACAGACTTAAATCTAAGGCATAAAATTATAAGAATTCTGTAAGAAAATGTTTGAAAAACTCTTATAGACATCAACCTCGGCAAAGAAGACCCCAGAAGTAATCACAGCAACAACAAAAATAAACAAATGGAACCTGATAAAATTAAAAAGCTTCTGTATAGCCAAGGACACAATCAATAGAGCAAATAGACAACCTACAGAATGGGAGAAAATATTTACAACTATACATCCAATAAAGGGCTAATAACCAGAATTTACAAAGAACTCAAGCAAATCAGTAAGAAAAAAAATCAAACAATTTTATAAAAAAAGTGAGCAAAAGACATGAAAAGAAGATTTTCTAAAGAAGATAAACTAATGGCCAATAAACACATGAAAAAATATGTAATGTCTGTAATCACCAGGGTAATGCAAATCCAAACTCCAATGAGATATCACCTAACTCCAGTAAGAAGAGCTCTTATCAAAAAGTCCCAAAACAACAGATGCTGGTGTGAATGCAGAGAGAAAGGAACACTTATACACTGTTGGTGGGACTATAAACTAGTCTAACCTCTATGGAAAGTAGTATGGAGATACCTTAAAGAACTAAAAGTAGACCTACCATTTCATCTCACAAATCCACTGCTAAGTATTTACCTAAAGAAAAAAAAAGACATTTTGTAAAAAAGATCCTTGCACTTGAATGTGTATAGCAGCACAATTCACAATCACTTAGATGTGGAAACAACCCAAGTGCCCATCCATACATGAATGGAGTAATAAAATGCGGTATATGTATACCGTGGAGTTCTACTCAGCCATTAAAAATGGTGATCTAGTAGTATCTTTTATAACAACCTGGATGTAATCGGAGGCCATTCTTCTAAGTGAAGTATTGCAAGAATGGAAAGACAAACACCACATGTACTCAATACTAGACTGAAACTGATTGATCAACACTTCTGTGCACATATGGACATAAAACTCAAGGGTAATGAGTAGGTGGGAAGGGGGAGGAGGAGGCAGGGAGATTCACACATAATGTGTACACTGCACACTGTCTGCATGAAGGTACACTTATAACTTTGACTCAGACCATACAAAAGCAAATTATATAACAAAACGTGTTTACCCTGGTAATATTCTGAAATAAAAAAAAAAAAGAAAAAATGAATGTTATGTTACACTGTTTAAAATTGAGGTGCTATGTCATTTTATTGTGACGTATTTTCTTTTGCTCCTTTGAAAAATAAATGCTTATACTAAAATTATTTCAGTTAATGAACAAAGCATTTTTTAAGGAAAAGATAATGCAGCATATGTTTAAATGGGGCATTGAATTGACATGTAATTGAAAGTGAATCTCAAAGAATTTCCCTCTCGTTTCATTTCTCAATATTGCCCCTCTTTGATAGAAGAGTCATTAAGAGTCACTCAATTTTTGTCACTTGGAGTAAGAAAGTGATTAGAAAGGGCTAGTAGTAAATAGAAATATTTTTCTACTTTGTTGTCATTTTTCAAAATTCTAACAAGCTTGGGCTGAGATCGATGAGAACTGCCCACTGCTAAGGTCAGTGTGGCCTAATTAGTTTTGCTACATTGCCACTGTAATTTTGCTTGACATGACATTGAGGGGAGGCCAAGAAGGCAATCAGCATCTAACAGCCATGATGAGCATTAGTTACACCTAGTGACAGAGTAATTATCAACTATATATACGATTTTACCTGAAAGGAAAGGAAATCTGTGATGCCCAGTCCCCTGATAAAAATATCAATGACTGTCCCTCCCTACTGAAAACTTTAAAAGTCTATATGCCTTACTGATTGCACACATCCTAGGCTAATTGTAACTTTGGACAATGATGTGAAGAATTTATTGAATTCTGTTTTATTTATTTTTTCTACTTGCACTTGCGTGCTTATTGTGGCACAATTCGCAATAGAAGAGCAAAGATATGGAATCAACCCGAGTGTCCATCATTGGATAAAGGAATAAAGAAATTGTGGTATATACACATAATGGAATACCACTCAGCCACAAAAAAAGAATGAAATCATGTCATTTGCAGCAACATGGATGGAACTGGAGGTCGTTAATGTTAAATGAAATAAGCCTTGCATGAAAAGACAGATATGGCATGTTCTCACTTATATGCAGGAGCTAAAAATTTCATCACATGGAGGAAGATAGTGGAAAGACAGTTAATAGAGACTGGAAAGGGTGCATGGGGGGTAAGGGCAGGATGAAGAGAAGTGGGTTAAAGGGTAGAAACATAAGGTAAGATAGAAGGAATCAATTCAGTGTTTAATAGCAGGGAGACTATACTGAACAAAAATGTGTTGTACTTGGGTGATAAATTTCCTAAATATCCTGACCTGATCACTGTGCATTATATACATGTAAAAAATTTCACATATACCCCATAAATTTGCACAAATAAAAAATAAACTTTGTATAAATGCCATAAAAAATTTTGAACATAGTGACCAAAATTTGATTTGGGGCCTATTCTTTTTTTTACTTCTTGTTACTGTGGCCTTCCCAACAGAGCCAGCCATCTGTTAGAAACTACTTGGTTATTCATGCAAGCACATGAGTCCACAAGTCCACCCACTGCCCATGGGTGACAGAGAGTAGTCACATTCATAGTTTGTTGTAAAACATCATGTTCTGAAGCATCCATGTTTAAAATATCCTCTTTATTAATTTCAACTTATAAGCAATGAGAAACAATTTTATTGTCCCTGAAGGCACAGAATTCTGTGGTATCATGCTCCCTTCTTGTTTTATGCCAGAGATATCCACCTTCTTTGGGGAGAATTGGAGAATGCTATTTCCATGATGAAGTGAAATTCAACATCTTTTTCATGACCATTATTTTCTTTGAGGGTTTTATTTAGAGAGGTAGTCTGGGACATTGAATTTTCTTTGAACACCTATTGAAATATTTTAGTCAGCTCCTTCTCTCAAAGTTGAAGTGAAGGATCACAAACTATTTTAGCTTCTTGAGGATCTATTGGTTCTTAAGATATCATAAATATTTGCTGAAACTCCGAAATTTGTTCTCATTTTTTACAAACACTTTTATTGGTAAATTTACTTTATTAGATTGATTTGTTGAAGTGTATGCTTCACAATATTTTAATTTCTTGAGAATTTACTTAGTCTTAAAGATATGAGAGGAGCACTTATTCAAACTATGAAATATTTCCTAATTTTTTAAAAAAAATCTTCTATTATGGCTTTTTTTTTCAAATTTGGTTTGAAAAAAACCAAACCACTTCTGTTGAAGTGTAAATGATTTCTCTTGATTCATCACTCATAACATCAAGAAATCCTGTTCACTATTCATTGTGATAATCTTTTATATACCTAACAGTCTCTTCTCTGGCTGCTTTTTTAGAAACAACAAAAAAATTTCCATTCATAGGTTCTTCTCAAGGCATCCGTGTTTTCATTTTTGCTAAGCTTGCCCATGAAACTATAAAGTGGAAATTTTCCCTTTCAAAATGTCAAATACCTGGTGATTCATAATGATGGGAAATAAAACAATAATTATTAAGTAACCCATTTATGTTACCACATGGAGATGTAATAAACTTTCTCTGGCTTCATTAAACATGGTCACTTTGTGATACTCTAACTGAAGGAAAACTACTTCCTACTCATGCTGAGAAATACAACCATGGCCAGAGACACTGACTGATTACCATTCTCCTAGATTTAATAACTGTGACAAAAACCACTGGCCAAACATCTATTTCCTTTTTAAATGCTATAGAATGCTACCATTTCAGTGTCAAATACCACCTGGGAAAATTTTAAGTATCATCTCTTTATAAATTATCTACGTAAGTATATTCCATTACTTTACCTTCCCTCATGCTGTCTTTCCCATGGAGAAAAAACCCTTTAAAAAGCAAAAAGAGTACAAATTAGCACGTGTTTTTTAAAAATAATCTTCATTGAAGTATAATTTATATATTACAAAATGCATTGGATATACTAAATTTTAATCACCTCAAAAATTTCCCTCCTGTAGCCTCCTATCCTGACCAGGTCCCTAGCAACAACAAATCCTCTTTCTTTCACTTTAGAGTAGTATTGCCTGTTCTTGAATTTCATATAAAGAGATGTAATCAGGAAATACTCTTGTGTGTCTGACATGTTATCCTAAGCATTATTACTTTAAGGCTCATAAATGCTATAGTGTGATTTTGTAGTATGCTCCTTTTTATGCTCTCCTAGTATTTCATTGTCTACATATACAATTTGTTTATTTTCAGCTATTAAGGAGATTTGGATTGTTTCTAGTTTAGAGTTATTATAAATAAACCTGTTACGAGTATCATGTACAAGTTTTTTTCTGGACACATATTTTAATTTCTCTTGTGTAAATATCTAGGAATCAAATTGACTAGTCTTATGGTAAATTCATGTTTAATCTGTAAATCTGCCAATGCTTTCCAAAGCTGTTATACACTTTTTATAGTCTCATCATTGATATATAGAATTATAGCTGTTCTTCACTGACACTTGATACTGGCATTATTTTTCATTTTAGCCATTCTGATGGATATGTCATGGTATGCCACTTTGGATGGTGAGTACTTTTCATGTGTTTCTTGGCCATTTTTAATCTTATTTTTAGAGGTGTCTGTTCAAATTATTTACCTATTTTTTAATTGTCTTATTTTTGAGTTATAGGGTTTTTATTCTACATTATGTATATTTTCTATATAGTTTATATGTAATACATATATATTTAATTTTTTTGTAATCTGTGGTTGTCATTGATTTTCTTCATGAAATCTTTTGAAAATCAAGTCTTCATTTTGGTAACATCCAATTTATATTTCATTCTTTACAACGTACGCTTTTCTTTTCTTTGCTGTTTTACTTACAAAATATTAGCCTCTTCAAGGTCACAGATTTTTTTTCTGTCTATTATACAGTTTCAGTTAATTTTTTGCATGCAAAAATAATGATTTTTTTCCCAAATATATATTTAGTTTTTTTCAGCCTTATGACCCTACTGAAATAACCTGGCACCTTGTCAAAAATCAATTGACCATATATAGATATATATGAATCTATTTCTGTACTCTCTTTTCTATCCCATTGTTCTACATGTCTATCCTTACTCCAATTTCACAATGTCTCAATGTAGTCCTAAGGTAAATCTCAAATTTGGCAGTTAATGTCCTCTATGCTTGTTCTATTTTTTTCTCAAGAACTGTTCTGGCTATTCTAGGACCCTGGCATTTCCATACTGATTTTACCATCAGCTAGCCTGTCAAATTCTATGAATTGGATTTGTAGATTTTTATCAGGATTTCCCTGAATCTATCAAAAAATTTGGGAGAAAATAACTTTTAACAATATTGAGTCTTCCAAATCAAGTACCTGTTACATATTGTCATTTATTTAGGTCATCTTTTATTTCTTTTAAAACTGTTTTAGGGTTTTCAGTGTATACTTATAAATGTTTTATTAAATTTATCCTAAAAATTCATGTATTTTATAATATTTTAAATTTTTTTAAGTTTCATATTCCATTTTTAATCAGAATATACTGAGTCACTGATATTCCCTTCTTTCTCATTAGATACACAACTTGTTTGACCTTGAGAATTGATTTGGCCACTCTATACCTTGGTTTATCCATCTGTTCATGGGATAAAATGAGATGATGAATCTGGAGGTGCTTGTTTAATCATGCTTGATAGAAAATAAAAGATGGAAATCTGTTCATTAAATTAATGGGGTAAAAAATGATTCTGTTTATGATATCGTATTGTATTTTCTGTATGCAACTTGCATATAAATATAAGTTTGCAGGATAAAATAATAAAAGAACCATGTTAATGCTTTAAAACATATGTTTTTTTAAAGCATTAAATATCTACTGGTAACCACACAAAAGTAACTAGGGTTTTTATGTATCTTTTGACATAGAAGGTATAGAGTTTTAAGAGTGGATATGGGGACATAAGTCTAAAGTAGGGTAACCAGCTAACAAGGGTATAAAACACTATAGAAGACAAATCTGATGCTGATGTGTGTGAAATATGATTCACACTCATACAGAAAGATGTTTTATTCAGTCTTCATTATATAAGGAGTATGTTTTATCAAGCCTGTCTACTACGGGCACCAGATTTTTGCCTGAAATTGCCAAGGTTAATATGGCCTAATTTTATCCATAATACATGTAAAAGTGATATATCTCAGACAGCTTTAATTATACCAAAAAGATAAGCTGAGCTTGGCTTTACCACAACAGCGAATGAATTGTATAAAATGTACTACGCAGCTAAAGAAGCAAAACAAGCTATAGCCAAATACATTATGCAACTAATATGTGTACCCAACCACTTTTCCCTAAGGAATTGAGGAATCTTTACTCAGGTGAGGCTAAAGAAAAATGTACTAAATTTATGCTTCCCTGAAACTTTTCATTTCTCATCAAATCTATGCTTCCCTGAAACTTTTCATTTCTCATCCTCTTTGTTATTAGAAATAAAGCTTATTTAGAACAGAGATCATGCAATCCTGAAATACCAGCCACTTCCAGAAGGCTTTACCTGGTACCTGGACCATTTTGAATGCTCAGCAAATACTTGTTTATTCAATACATATATTTTTCTTGGTCCTTGGTATTTAAAGATTTACTATGGTATCCTTCCCCTAAAATCTGTTTTTCCTTTGCATATTTTATTTATTTGCATTGAAATAAAGATTTATTGAGCATTTACATATACCAGGATCTATGTTAGGTTCAAGGAAACAAAGATGAAAGGCAATACCAGTAGAAGAGACTTTGTCCTAACTAGAGAATCTCTTCATTCTGTGATTGGTCAACAACGACTCTTTAACTAGAGACTTTGTTGTGAAAGGCAGCCTCATGTGTACAGTCTTTGACCCCTGCTTGGCCGCAGAAGAATGGAACTTGAGCCTGGAATGCTTCCTTACCAAGAGGTAGATAGCCCACACTGCCTGTGCCAGGCTCATCACTTTGTGTGGGAATATCGTTCCCTATTTCAGACTCCATGAGTGTTCCTTTGTTCTGCGTAAGCCTACATGTCAGTGGCCTTTAGGTGTGCCCTTAGGTTTTAATATTTCAAACTCCAGAGTGTAGGAGTTGGGGTTCCTGCTACTGAGGTGCAGAAGAGGAGAGAATGCAAGCCATTTGCGCTGCATAGGCTGCCTGGGGGACCTCCTAGCCAAGGGGATTCAATGTACATTATTGAAGTTGATCTTGCTTTGTTTCTTCTCTGTGTACAGAAAGCATTATTCCATCCAGTGCTTGGCTGTTTTGTTTCCCTTGGTGACTCTAATACCAGGATGCAGTGGCAGAAGTGTTTAGAGTTCTCCTCTGGGGTTGGTAACCAGGGCCTGGTGCTCTGCTTTCCAAACGTTGATAACCAGTATGTGGTGTTCTGCTTGACAGATGTCATCTTTTTTCTGTAGCTGCTGATTGCTACAGCAGCTACTCTTACAACAGCAGATCCACAGTACCTAAAGTTTCAAACTAACGCATAGTTTATCATCTCCAAAGTTTTTGTCTTATTAATTTCTTCCCTGTCAATTGTCATACTTCTATTATTTTTCTAATACTTCTTACTTTTGGTACGTTTCAAATTTGACATCTTGAAACACGTTTTTCCAGTAACAGATCATGGCTTCTCCATGCTACAGTGATTCCTGCCTTCTGATTTCCATTCTTTGGGTGATTAGCAGTTTGACGCTGCTCCTAAATTAGAAGGTCCTGGAGGGTGCAATTACATCTCATTAATGATAGAGATCACTGTGTGTCTACTGAATTGCTGAATCAAAGAATAGAGATATCTCACTAAAATTTCTCTATATGTTACTCTATTAGTCATGGTACTCCAGAAAAAAAAATAGTAAATCTATCAATCTATGTAATCTATCTATATACATATACCTAGATCTAAACTACAGACAGAAATTTATTTTAAGAAATTGTGTCACCTGATTGTGGGAGTTGGTTAGCCAAAATTTGTAGAACAGCCTGGTAGGCTGGAAATTCAGGGAAGTGTTGATGTTTCAGAGTAGGGTCCAAAATCTGAGGGCTGGAAACTTAGCCAGAGTTTTAATGCTGTCTTAAGGTAGAATTAATTCCTTGGGAAAGCTATGTCATTGCTCTTAAGGCCTTCAGCTGATTGGATGAGGCCCAACCACAATGTGGAAGGTGAAATACTTTACTCAGAGTCTATTGATTTAAATGTTAATCAGATCTTTTTTAAATTTCAGAATATTATGGGGGTATAAAATGTTTTGGTTACACGAACTGCTTTTGAAGCGTTTGAGTCAAAGTTGTAAGTGTGTTCATCACCAGATAGTGTATATTGTACCCCTTAGGTGTGATGTTACCGCTCTCGTCCTCTCCTCTCCAACCTGCTTTATTTATGTTGAGTTTTACTTCCATATATGAAAATGAGTGTTTATCATTTAATTCCAATTTAATGTTGAATACATCTTTTCTGAATTTACTTTCTTTTATTGGCTACTAATTGTGTCAACTATGCACTGAAATAGGAATATAAAACTTATGTATACATTTTGAAAAAAAATTAGCCAAGCATGGAAATAGACCCATTAACCTTTTAGAACAAAGTTGCAGGACTTTCCTCCACTTGGCAGCTCGCTCTTTCCATCCTCTTTCCCCAGAAGTGTGCTATGCTTTTTCGATTATTCCCTTGCCTTTCTTTAAAGTTCTACCAATATATATGGATCCCATAAAAATACAGTATAGTTTTGCTTTGCTTCAGTGAAAATCAGATTGACTTCTCGCTCTGTGATTGATTCTGTGAAATGTTCCTGGCGTGGAAAATTGAATTATTTGAGATTTTGGCTCAAGGATGTCCCATTGACTTGGCCAAACTTTTTAAAAATGGAGCTGCAGACTGAGACTCTTCCTACCAAGATTTGCCTTCCTTCTAGTTCCCTCCCAGGGCCAGACAGGCCTACAGTCTGATCTCTCACCCCACTTTCCCCATATCATTCTCTCTTTCAATCACAGATACTTCCCCAATACATCTCTTGCATGACAAATCTTTATGTTTGCTTCTTAAAGCATCCGTTTTACTTTATTTTCCATACATAACCAATTGTCCCTACATGTGAGCTTCAGTTTTTTTATCTGTAAAATGGAATTTTTAATATCTACTCAATATGTTTGCCCTGTGAGCTAGAGAGCTAAGGCATTTGTCATAGGACTTTAGAATGTTGGCTGCTATTATTTCCACTTGTGTTAATAGTTCAGTTGTCATGAACCAAGTCTACGCCTGAGTGAGCTCCCCATAGAGGATCTCTGTGCATTTGTGTGAGCAACTTCACTTTCCTGAGCCTCTCCTTCACTATTCACAAAAATAACAAAAAGATAGTTTGTTTTGTTAATTAGCGACTGTATTTGACAGGTTTTATAATTTGTAACTAACAAATTAGTAAATATATATAGGTTAAAAATTTTAAGACTGTGAAGAGTTATATAAAAGTAAGGGGCAACCAGACATTAGTAATTTGAAACTCTAATAATTACAAAGCAGTACTACTATATACAGGGTCACCGTGTATTTGCTTATATCCTTTCAACACATCCCATGGTTTCAAAATGCCATGTTTAAGTAAATTATATGCATGTGAATAAATCTCAATGCTAGGTGAATGTAGATAGATGTATCTATATATCAGTGTAATAGTATATACTAGATATAGATATTAGTGTAATAAATATTTCTTAACTTGACAATAGAAGCTTTGCTTGGGTATAAACCTATGCATTTATGAATTATATAGTTATCAGAAGGCAGAAAAGCACAGATATGCAGAATATAGTTTTATCTTTCTTGACTTCTTTTCAGATAATCTCTTTGTTTTGATCATACACAATATGATCATACACAATATAATGTACAACAGTGGCAAACGTTGAAAAATGACATCAAGTATTCACACTGAATATAACCACATTTACAATATTTAGGTATTGCCTAGAATAGAAATAAGAAATACGGAAGGGAACTTTATTTTCTGACAATTACGGATATTACCTCAACCTTCAGCGATGCAATTCAAAACTTATTTATGATTTAATTTTAACTTCTCTATTACATTTAATGTTTTCATGTTTATCTTTGATATTTATATGTATCTCAATATCTCTCTATATTGAATTCCATTTCTGCAAATATTGCTCCTCAAATAGTTCTCCATGTAAATACAAAGGCAAAGATTTTTGATATATGGTTACTGTATTCAGTACAGCAATTGCCCATCTCAAGAAATATTTGATATAAGACTCCAGTGTAACCCAATAATACAGTGAGTTCCATAATGATTAGTGTAATACAATTCCAATTTATGATTGCATGTTCATATATGTGTTATTGATTCTAAGGTAACTAGAGTTTGGATTTATATAGGGCTGATGAGTAATGGTCAAATAGACCATTCAACTGAATAATAATTTTTAGAACCAAGTATTATCATGATGATGGTATTCCTAAAAAGTTGTGAGCTTCACCTCCTTTTCAATAAAATGGATTTTTAATATGCCATAAATCATGGTGTGAAGATTCAATTAGAAAATGTCATTTATTTCCAATGTTAATTTTTTATGTCGTATTTGCCACTGAGAAGAAATTGTAAGGAAGATGAGGAAATCATAAAATATTTCTATTTAATTTCAAAATATACACAAAGCATTATTACCTGATAAAATTAAAGATGCTGGAAAGTTTTCTCAGAATATGTCTCTAGATACACAGATATATGTTATTGGATTTATTCTATGAATAATGCCTAGTTGTTCCTCAAATAAAGGATTTGTGGCTAATAAGTTAGGCATCATTTGTTTCAGCAAAGTTAATCAGTTTTTAAAAAATTATTAACATAGAGCTTCTCAGAATTCTGTGGTAATACACATGGACTCTTCCTTCAGAAGCACAACTTTGCAGTGGTTCCCAAACTTGTTTGACTACAGAACCCTGTTTTCCCTTAGAAATTTTTATGGAAAATATGTTGGCAAATGTTGATGTGGGCATTAAATGCAATTTAAATTTAGAGAAGGGAGAGGTGACTTTTTCTAAGAAAGTGGGCAACATTTTTTGAAGAATTAGCAATTAAATAATGTGTTGGATTTAGGACCAGGTGAAAAGAGAACATTCTAGGAAACAGTTTAGAAAGCATGAGGAGATTGATGGGCTCATCAAGCCATGAGAACAAAGTTTCACATTGGGAAAAAAGTGGTCAATATGTGTGTATACATAAAATATAGACAGTTTCTGGTGTTCTTGACAAGCAGAAAAAGAGTTGGATTTTATCTTTAATTTTGACTTTCACTTTCTAATCTGGAATGGTGTTTCATACTTAATGTGAAATAAAGATCAAATTATATGTTTTTTTCCATAGGGATATGCAATTCCCTCAATATCATATATTGAAATGATCATCTATCTCCACTTTTGAGTAATTTTAATTGTGTCATAAATCATATTTCCATAAATGTATTTTGGTGTGCTCTGTTTCATTACATGAGTCTATTTGTCCATCCCTATTCCAATACCCCACCATCTTAATTTCCAAAAAATGTCCATCCACCTTGATCTTCTTCAAGAGTAACTTGGAGTACTTTACACATTTGTCAAGTTCTAAAAACCAAACCAAAACAAAAAGAAAATTGGATTTTTATTGAGATTACATTGAATTCATTAATTAATTTGGCAATACTTGACATCATTATGATACTGAATCTTCTAATTCCTTAACATGGTATATCTCCCCATTTAGATCATCTTCAATATCTTTCAATAAAATTATAATATTCTGCATAATAATATCACATATGATTTATTAAATTTATTTCAATATTTAGTATTTGATGCTATTTTAAATAGTACATTAAAATATATATTTTAGATTTCTTTTGTTAGGATAGAGACATTTCAAATGATTTTGTATGTAAATTTACTATTCAGCAAATTTGTAAAAATTGACTATTAACTAAAATAATCAGTAGTTTATTTTGGATCTTTTTTCATAGGCAAACATACTGCCTATGAAATATTACAATGTGGTTTTTGCTTTTGCAATTCAATGCTTACTTTAATTGCTATGATCATTATTTCACCTATAAGCATGATGTTTGCTTTATGTGGTTAAGAATATTCTTCTTTGTTTTTCATTTGCTAAGAACTTTTTAATGGATGGCTATTAAATTTTTTAAAGTTTTAGGTATAATTTAAAATATTATATGATATTTCATTTTGAGTTTATTAACAGGCAAATTAAGTTACTTATTTTAAATAAAATTACTTAAAACAAACTTATGTTCTAGAATAAATCCAATCTGTCATAATATAACATGCAAAACATCATAATTCAGTTTACTAATTTATTTAAGATATTTTATTTATGATTATAAGTTGGATGTGTGTGTGTGTGTGTGTGTGTGTGTGTGTGTGTATGAGTGTGTGGAAATCCTCATGGGCAAACAAGAATACTGATTTTAAAAATATGTGGATGGGATAATCCATCACAGTCAAGAGTATTTATCTAAGCATATAAAGTTCTTGATACAGAGAAAGGACAGAGTGTATGTCACTTCATTTAATAAGTGCCTCAATTGAGCAATGACTAAATCTTATAAGAACATGGGGGGAAAAAAGTAAAGACTGCTCTTTGAGACTGCGTGAAAGGTATCGCCATGGGAACATCTATGTGGAGTTTGAAGGATGAGTAGGAGTCTGCCAGGAAAGGAAGAGGTGGGATGGGGTGGGGTGGCGGTAGGGAGTGCAGGGGGTTTTGGAGCAAAGAAACCAGACGCATGAAATATGTTTCTTTTTCATCCCGACTGGTCTCTTTTTAGTCAGACATATTTTCTGGAGCCATATTCATGAAGCTGGCTTTGGGATTATACCTTTAACTGAGACTCTTCATCCTCTTGGCTACCACTGCTACTCACCTGATCACTGTTAAGTCGGTTGCACATTTAGGTATTGTGCCATTTTCTCTGATTCCACCTTAACCTGCAATTATAAACCTCAGTGTTGTCACTGCCAATAAAGTTTCTTTTTATCTCCACTATGAGAGTCAGGCATAGGACCAGAAGTACAACTAGAGCATGGAAAATGGAATACACAATATTAGGTGTAATTAACTTGATGAAGGATAATAAAATGGCGGTAGGTGGAGAATTAGTGGCTTGGGTCCAATGTGTGTTTGGTTCCCTGACTGGAAGTCAGGAATCTACCATATTTTAATCATGTCATTTTTTAATTCCTTCAGAATTTGTAGATATGTTCCTCCTTTTATTACTAATCTCATTTATTTATGCTTCCTTTCTTTGTTATTTGATTGAACTTCCTTGCATTATGTTAACATTAGAGTTCTACTCAGAGGGCTATTTTTTGGCTTTGATCATCCTGTTTATCGCATTCTTCTATTAGAAGTGTTTTATAAATTTTCATATATAGTGTAAAAATATGGGAAATGTTCACTTAATTGTTTCATTTTTATTTAAAATTATGTATATTTTCTGCTTTGTGGGTCCAGTTTCATGCCTATTAAGAATTTCATTTTTAAAACTTTAACATCTTAAATTATCAATTACCATGTTCTATTATATTAGTGTATTTTTTATATTTCTTTTTATAATTTTATAAATTTTGCTTTATATATTTGAGTATGTGCTATTGGGTGCATGAAAGTTTAACCTTATAAAACCTTCCTATAAAACCTTATTGAACCTTTCATCATTTCATATTGATTCTTTCCAGTAGTGCTTTCCATGTTTTAAGATTATTTTCTCTGATATTAATAAAGTTTGCTGTTGTTGTTTGTATTTGCTTAGGACATCTTTTTCCATCTTTTCTCACCTTTTTATAGGGACTCTGCTAATTTCCAGAGTTGTCTCTCTGTGCAATTCTCTCTTCTTCGTTACTCTGCCCTGAGAATTCTATCCTCCTTTATTTATCTCCCTGAACTCAAAAACTTCTCAATTCAGTGAATTGGTCAGGATTCTGCTGATTTTCCCCACTGTGCACCGTGGCTGGAAACTCTCTGGAGGCAGCAAGCTGGGGCAATCATAAGGCTCACCTTGTTTGTTTCTCATCACTCAGTGTCCTTTATTGCCTGATGTCCAGTTCCTTACTAGCGGTTGTTTCATACATATTTTTCTGTTTTTTTTTTTTTTTTTTTGGTTGATTCAGGTAAGAGAGTAAAATTTGTCTCTTGTTACTCCATTCTGTTAAGCAGCTAAGTCTTTGAGATTCTAATTGTGATTTTGATTGTTTTCATGCTTGGAAATATTTGATCTGCTTTCAAGATTTCCTGGTAGTTTATTTTTTCTCTTATTCTTTTGTTCTGTTTGACATCTCCCTTATCTTTTCTTAAAATATATCAAGCACATTTTATTTATATTTCGGCTATGAAAGGTCTTTTTATTTTCCTGGGTCCTGTTTATTCTATCTCTGTCTTTCTGTTTTGACAGTTTTATTATAAACCAAATTTCTTTAAACTTAATCTGCAATATTTAGATATTTAATAATTGAGAGGGGGCTCAGTTTGTCCAGGAGGAATTTTTATAGCAGATTTTGTAGGAAGTGTTTTTACCAATGTTGTGTTCATGATCCACCATATATGCCCTTGGCCCAACTAAGTTCACCTGCAGCTATAAGTAAAGACAGTTTCTGGCAGCTGGATGTTTCCTAACTAAAGTACCTGAGTTCCTCTTCTCTGGCAGAAAGCTTTGTCCTGGGGCAGGCAAACCTAGTAATGTGAAGGAGTTATTATTCCAGAGCTATCCTCAAACAATGGGAGTGGGAGTCAATAGATTGATTCCACATCATTCTTTACTCCAATTAAAATGATAATGAAGGCATGTTCCAACGTGTTTCTTAGGTCACTACTGTGATGGAGCCCCAGTTGCTCACAACTGCTTACTGATGACATTTTTATTCCCTTCCCTGTTTCACTTTTTTCATTTCATCACTTGTCCTTTCTGAAACCATCTCCCAATTAAACTATTTTCTGAATTTCATTTTTTATTTCAAGTCTTCATTTCTTGGTATAACAGTCAGGCTTCTCCAGAAAGAGAACCAATGTGATATACATACAGAATTGGCTCATATGATTATGAAAGTTGAGATATCCCACAATCTGCTATCCGCAAGCTAGAAACCTGGGAAAGCCAGTGGTGTAGTTCCTGCGTGAGTCCTAAGGTCTGAGAACCAGGAGAGCTGATAAAATAAATTCCAGTGTGAGAGCAGAAGAACACCAATGCAGCTGGAAAACAGGCAGAGAGAACAAACTCTCCCTTACTTCACCTCCTGTTTTGGTTAAATCTTCAACAGATGGGATGGGCCCTACGCTATCCACATGGGGAGATCAATCTGCTATATTCGGTCTTCAGATTCAATGTGAATCTCATTCAGAAACAACCTCACAGGCACACGCAGAATAGTGTTAGCCAAATATTTAGATGCTCTGTGGCACAGTCCAGTTGAAACATAAAATTGACCATCAGAGGTGAGAACCTACTGTGTGACGTTTTCCCCTTGGAATGGCAAAAGGGGACTTTTTGCACCTTTACAAAATGGAAATAGATGGTAGATATCCCTTATTTATTAAAATAAAAGTCTCTTCTATCAAATTGCCAGACTTGAATGAACCTGAGCTTTTTAGTTTATCTCCCAAGTCCTAAAAGGGCTGAAGACAAGATTTACTATAATCACAAGGCAAGGGCTGACTTTAGGACAGAGCTTTTCTTTCTGGGTTTCATTAGGGGCTTAGTTGTGTGTGTGTGTGTGTGTGTGTGTGTGTGTGTGTGTGTGTGTGTGTGTTTTAATAATCTTTTGTTCTTGCCAACTCAGAAATTCATTTATGTAAATACACATGTGGGTGTGTTTGTTATATTTATTATATGCATGTCTGGGTATGTGTGTATACACAACTATATATGTGTATATATTTTTTAGTAGGAGGGTCGGTAGAATATCTAGCATGTCATACGGATGGAAAAGACTGATAATTGATTTTTCATATTAAATTAAATGATGGTCTTCTTTAAAAAATGATTTTTATATATACCAGCTTCAATTTTTATTTTAATTCACTTAACATCTACTCTATTGAATTTTTAAACATCAAATTGTAGACAACAGCCAACTTTCTCTCTAGAACTAATAGTAATGTTTTCTCATGGATTTACATATATATGATCTTTATTGTAGATATCCTGTAGAGATTGTATTAGTTCTTGGTTCCTGTTGTTACTTCATCATGCAGAAAAGTTCCATTTGGAACTTATTGGAGTAGTGAGTTGAAATTCACCATGCAACAACTTTTAGAAAACTAGAAATGTACAAAATTGGCCAATTTTCATGATATACAAATATATGCTAATATGCAATTTATTTGGAGTATACTCATTTTGTTGGGCATATTTTATACCTTAGGCTCTACTTTATGAAATGGAAAATGCATGCAAATACATGCCTCATCAAATCCTGGTCAGATTTTTGCTTTTGATTTTATCTGTTGCTTTAGATACCAATTTTCCATAATGTATATAAGATACCAATAGTGTGACATATAATTATTTGCAAATCTATCATAAATTATCCTAGCCCAAAAGTGAAAATCCACTTTTCTCAGTAATGAAATATTGAGGTGTTTTGTATCCCACCAAAAATAAAAATTTTGGTCCAAAAGTGCAAATACACTCTGCTCAAAAATAAAATATAGACCTCACAGAGAGAGATGATAAAAGTGGCCTTTGTTTAATTTATTTTTTTAATTAATTTGAGATCCCTGTAAATAAAATCACCATATAATTTACTTTCTAAACCAGGCCACCTTTGATAGTGTAAGAAAATATTATTAATTACTCTGAGGAAATGGGCTCAGATGATAATTCTACTATAATGAATATTGGTTCATGGTATTGGAAAGAAGAATGTTGAAGATTCTGAGCCAGTTATGGCAATATAAATACCCCCTCCCCCCCAAAAAATGCCTATGTGAGGATTCCTAGAGCTTTCAGAGGAACTTAGAGCATCCACCATTTGTATTTGATTTCCAATACAGGGAAACATTTTTTATAGGTGACGCTTCAATTCAAACCACCATTAAAAATACTGCTTAGGCATGGCTTGGGGCTATAATGCAATATTCTCTCCTGAGGTTCCTGTTCAAAAACGGAAGATACTATTGTTGTTCAGAAACACTGTGTTGTTTAATATCCCCAAACAGCCCTCACTTTCTTTTCCCCTGAAAAGTGTTAGGAATTTTTTGAAAATTGGTTTTTATGATCAAAGACTACCCACTCTCAAAAGTGTCTTCAATAAATTATCAAAGATCTTCCTTGCAGTTTCTTCAGGATATATTGAGTGTTTCCCACCATGATTATTTTAGTTGAGTTTTACGTTTCAAAGAGAGCAAGCAGAAAAGAGACAGCAAGACTGAGTGGGTTATTCAGGTTTCTCCTAGTACACCATTGTATTTTATGTAGGCAGAATGGGCTTTTAATAACTTGGGATGTGTTTTGTTGTTGTTGTTTTGTGGGGAAGGGTGGGGGATTTAGATGGAATTGTTTAATTGGAAAAGAAAATTCATTTTATTTTAATTAAAAAATCTAATTAAGTTCCTTGGGAATCATAATTTACACTGCTGATTGTGGCTTTTATTGCCATATTTTAGCCCTTGTATTTCTTTTTGTGGTCTGGTAATTTATTGCTAGAAATAGATGTGGAAGAAAGAGAGAGGAAGACAAAATTATGCAGCATTAGATTCACTAGTTACGTTTTTAAATTCAGTGCTGATATTCAAAGCACCAGTAAGTTATCTCCCTGATACTATCAGGGAGTGTCATATGAGTGATGCACTTTATTGGCTTAGTTTACTGTATTTCTCTAGTTTAGATTCTCTCCCCCTCTCACTGATTTATTTAAAGCCATAAGATCATAATTAATAGAAGCAGCAAAATGAGCCTTCAGCAAATTAATTATAATTATGCATGCCATGCATATGAATAATAATCTGGTTGATAAATTTATAATGGTGGAGACTATTATGTGAATTAAATGATAAAGGCAGTTTTAGTAGGGAATTGGGAAGAATATATAACTTAAAGATTCTTGCAAACTGTCCTTCAGTCTAATTTGGCTCCCAGCTGTGGTTCAAGTTTTGATACGAAGCTATTTATTTTGAGTGCGATTGTCATAAACACTCAGTCAGAGATGTTATGTGGAACCATTGTGTAATGTTTGATCAGTGAACTGTTTCAAAATACAATATTGTGCTTTTGGAATTATTTCCTTCACCAGAATTTGCCAGAGGCATTAAACTAAACTTTTAAAAACGTTTTATGCATGAGGTATTATTTGTAATAAAGTAACCAAACATTATTTTATGCACTAAATTTTAATGATAAGATGGTGGCATAAATTGCATGGGTAAAATTCTCAGTATTTCTCTGTAGCAATCTTTGGTCCATGGTTGAGTTAATCTTTGAATCTATTTTTATGATGGAATTTGCATAACGTTATAAGAAAATAATTCTAGGCAGTTGGATGTCTTTTGTCTTCTGTATATATGTGGTAGATGTATTTTTATAAAGATGACCATGGTCATGTATACTGAATCACGGAATATCTTAACAGCAGTTCCCAACCCTTTTGGCACCAGGGACTGGTTTCATGGAAGACAATTTTTCCACGGGTGGGGTTTGGGGGGTGGTGGTTTCAGGATGATTCAAGTGCATTGCATTGATTGTGCAGTCAAACCTCTCTGCTAATAATAATCTGTATTTGCAGCCGCTCCCCAGCGGTAGCCTCACCGCCTCAGCTCCACCTCAGATCATCAGGCATTAAATTCTCATAAGGAGCTCACAGCCTGATTCCTCACATGGGCTGTATACAGCAGAATTTGCGCTCCTATGAGAATCTAATGGCGGTGCTGATCTCACAGGAGGTGGAGCTCAGGCGGTGACGTAAGTGTGCGATGAGGAGCAGCTGTAAATACACATGAAGCTTCTTTCCCTTGCTCTTCGCTCCTCACCTCCTGCCCTGCACCCAGTTCCTAAAGACCAGAGGGTTGGGGACCACGGCCTTAAACAACTTTCTTACACCATCTTTGCAGTGGGTTCTGAAGCTGGCCATATTGCCAATGGAGACGTTAAAATTCCAGCCAAGTCTTGAGCTGAGCATTCCTGTGTCAGGCAATAGGAAAAACTAGGTGCCAGGGAAGTTAGCTATAGCAGAGTCCACTAATCAGAATGGAGATCTAATTCAGGGGAGAGATTTAAAAGGAATGCTAAATTCAGAAATCAAAGTCAGCATCCGAGTGGTCACAGACACAAGAATCAAGGGCTAGGAAAATGTTACCAAGCAATACTAAGAACAAGTGAGTGTTTGTGAGTTTGTGTGAGTGTGTAGGGGATGGGTGTTGAATGGGCATGAAGAGTTAATTTCTCATTAATCATCTTAAAACCAGTTTTATAGTAGTGTTTTTCAGACTTAGCTATATGTTAGAATCACTTGGGGAACTTAAAAAAATATTAATGCAAGACCAATTTTATCAATGTCTCTGGGCACAAGCACAGGTATGGATTTTTTTTAAAGCAGGTATTTTTATAATTTGATATCAAAATAGAGATATGCATTGTGAGTGATGGTGATATGCAATTAGAGAGGTCTGGAGTAAGAATGGGTACTGGAGTAGATTTTCAACTGGAAAGGACTTAAAAGATAAACATGCTGCCTCCTCATTACCTTGCCCTTATGATTTATCTTGACACGAGCCTCTGGAAGTGAAGGGTTGCTTCCAGTAATCTAGATGAATCAATCATAAATAAAGGAAATTACATTCTGCTATTATAAATATTCCTCATAAATAATATTTTTTATTTGCTATATCATGTATCTTTTCTCTCCATTTGGTAGGCCACATAGTAGGCCATAAGGATTAGGAAAGGAAGTAATTAAGTTGTTCTGATGAGTCATAAAGCCTACATTTTCATGTTGTCATGTATAGTTACTTAATTTGAAAAAGAAGTAGCAATCTCAAACCAAATTGGTCATATGTATATACGAATGTGCCCTCAGTGGTTTGCCCATATGATCCCCATCCTGGGCCTATCTGTGAACTAGTTTGCATCTTTCTTCATCTTTATAATTATTAGTATACATGCTTCAGAGGAAAAAGCATAAGAATTTGTAAAATTTATGTATTAAAGTTAAAGACAAACAAACCTAGTTTATAAGTTTAAGTGACTATGAATAATTAGCTTAATATATATAACTCTCAGTATTGTATAATCCATAAAATATGGGTTATGAACTCACCAATAATATTATGCTGATTAACTTAAGTTCTATATGTAACTCATTTAACACAGTGCTCCACAAAGCAGGTGATTAAAAAATGTCAGTGTTCTCCCCTACTTCACCATAGTCTTTCCATTTTCAAGGTTTAGAGACATTTTATAATGGAAATCTACCTACAATAAAGTAGGCAAATATAAATTCAAATAAAATTTATGAGGCAAATATGCTAGCCATAAGAATTTATTAAGTTATGTGATTTAGTATTACATACAACTCTGAGCTCCCTGGCACCCTGGGCAAAAATTGAAAACAAACTTTGATTTTATTAAGAGTAAGAGGATGAAAACCAGTTCTACAGAAAACATTTTCCCCTTGATGTAATGTTCTAAAGGCTATCACTCAAGGTCTTTTCTACAGGGAACATTGAATAATGTAAATGGTAATGTCTTCAAAAATGATTTTATAGCTGATGCAGAAGCCATCTGCATATGGCTGTTCCTTGCATCAATCCTCAATAAAACTCAAGGGCATGACTTTAAAAGGTAGCAACCTGATCATTATTACATTTTTTTAATGGATGACTCAAGCATCCTTCTCTATTGTTGTATAAGAAAAGAGTCAAATAAGAGATCACCTGGCTTAGGGGGTAACTCAAAACATCCCTCAATTATAGAATAAAATCCATCCAACACATAATTCTTCTGAAACTCTTCTGCATTAAATATTGTACACTTTGTCATATATTTCAGAGAATTAAAATAGAGCACACTGTAATATTTCAGTGCAAATAAAATATACTTTTCTCCATGGTCCATGCTATCATATAGCAGAAACAATAATGACCTTGGTCTGTAAAGCAACCAGTTAAACAATATACTAAATTACATATGTGGTAACACTGTCTTTCAAAGAAGACTTGAAAACTAGCAAAGTAAACGAAGTGAACAATACCTTAATGTTTGCTTTGACTGTCAAGTTACTTAAAATGCATCTATAAATATATAGATTTTCAGAAAATTTAACTGGTTAATAATTGTCACTAGGAGAGGGTAGTGAGGTAAGACAATTTTACCTTTATAGTCTTTATAAAATATTTTTATTTTTGTAGATTTGTAGGGTATCTTTCCCCAAAAGTGTTTGTCCAGTTGCAGAATTTATGGTGTTTAAAGTGTAACACCATAAACAAAGATATTTCAGATATTTGCCTCTGTGTAGAATTGCAAATATTAAAATGATAGTAAATATAATATTAGGACAGTTTAAAACATTTGGATTATTCTGAAGTATCAAGATAATAATGATTTAAATATCTGGAACCTTATGGAAGAAAAAATTAGGGGCAATCTCTCAAATTACGAATGAGTTATAAATTACAAATATTTCGAATTATGACATTCCTAAAGAATTTCAATAATTTCTCTGAGGTCACATACCTAGTTAGTGGCAGAATCAAGAATTCAATTTGTTATTTTTTTCCTTGTTTATTATTCCAGAAGGCCACCATTTGATGGATTGGTGTCATATGAACACTGTTTCTAAGGTAACCATACCTAAAATTTTGCTTTCAGGCCCAGGATTGTGTTTCTTTTAATTGTAGGAAAGCAAAGTGAATAAGATTATTAATTAGATTTTTTTAAAGATTCTACAATTTAAAAGTAGATAACTGAATAACGCAAATGTGATAACATATAAACACCTTTGTTGTCCTCATACACACAGCTGTAAACCCTGATCCATGGGAGGAAACAACTGCAGGAGTTGTTACCCTTCCTACTACGATTATCCACTGAAAACATGGCACTACCTCTTACTGTTAGAAAATTGCCAAAGCTATATGGCAAGTTCTCACATTCATTTTTTCACTTGAGAAAGAAAATTCAGAATAGTCTCTTGATCCATCCCGGGCATGAGCAGATGTGTTCCTAGTACCCCAAGTCAGAAGGCTGCATTGCATAATGTTTAAGAATAGGATTGAAAGTTTGAACAATACTGCATACCCCTTCTGATATGATTTTAATGACCACATAATTTTGTATATGAATCTGTTGCTTCTACTGCTGTATAAGCAAATTGTTTATTTTTGTTACTGTAATCTCACTAGAAATATATTGTGTAAATATTTATTCATTGTACACATTATAATTTTAGAATATTCTCTCTCTGAGATTAATAATTAGTGGATCAAGGCTATGAATATTTTTAGGATTCTTGATCAATATATTTACAAACTGCTCCACAAAGGTTGTAACGATATAATATCACATTAATAGTGTTTGAGAGTGACTGTGCCACTAACAACTAGCCACATTGACCTTTTGTTTATATTAAAAAAATAATAATTACTTAATATGGAACATTTAATTCCAAATCATAATTTTCTTTAAAAATTACCCTATGCTTCATATTTTTTACAAAATTAGAAAAATAACTAAATATCAGAATTAGCCACATTCACTGCACTAATTTTAACAAATAAGGATCTAGAAATGCAAATCGTTAAGTAGAGTGCAATCTGTCACAAAGCTGGATGGAGATGAAACTATTTAATAAAATTAAAATTTAGTCCTATCCATTCTCATACCATTGCAACAAAAGGAATAATATTATGAATTCCAATTCAATTTATGAACCAATATTTGTAACTCAACCTATTCATAAATTTTGTATAGACTGCATATGTTTAAAAAAGTTTGAATGGGTTAGCATCATTAGAACAAAAAGAAATTGATGAAGGGCATGGAAAAATTGCTCTAATGAATATATGTAGATTCCTTAAATATTAACAGAGCAGTTTAATTATGCATACAATGGAGATAATTGGGAACAAGAAATATTTTTATTTATAGCAGAAAACAAATAAATAATATGGCCTAAATAACATGAAGCCTAAGGGGGATGCACGTGAATGCAACTAACATTTATTATGATTTCATTATTTCGTAACACACTTTGCAAAGTATTCTAAATACACTGTTACAGCAATATATAATATAAATTTTCATAATACTTATGTGAATAAATATATTGCAAAAGCATTCTTACATTTATATAGTGACTTTCAATTTGCAATAAACTTGATATTCACCATATTATAAATACATTCTAACTTAATTCTCTAAACAATTTTATAATGTAGCTGTTAGGCAGATGACGATATTGAAACTCAAGGAGGATAGGTGTCCTACATAAGAGCAACAGGTAAGAGATTCAAAGATAGAATATTTATTCTACTGGAGTATCTACCTCCATTTTCCCCTATTCTAGGAAATGCTTTCTGCTCTTCTGGGCTTCAGTGGCTTAGAATATAGGGTTGCTTTTTGCTGACTCAATATGTCATATATTTGAAATGTACCAAGTATGAGGCATCCCATCCATTCAGGTATATGAAATTATTAGGATGAAGGTTAGTCTTATAACGTATTCATCACATACCAATTGAGCATTTACTTTTTGTATGGCACTCGAATAATTACTGAGAAAATGACAAATGAGGTTTAAAATATAAATCCTGTTCAAATAAGCATATTAAGGTAGATAGGAGCATAGAACTCAAAGATAGGAATATGGAGATTTATACCTAACTTTGTATGTAACTAGTTATATGACTCTAGATAAGATATTGCACCTCTTTGACCCTTTATATATACACAGTTGATTCTCTAAATCCATGGCTTCCACATCTGGGGATTCAACCAACCACTGATTAAAAATATTTGAAAATAAATGTCAGAGGTATGCTTGGGGGTGAGAAAGCTCAGGTGATTCAGAAGAAAAGTTACCATAGAAGGGGTGTGAGAAACACTTTAGGAGTACAAGGAAAAACTGGAAAATGATTTCACCAGATGAAGACAGGGAAGAGATGTTTTGGATAAAAGGACAGAGACAATGAGAAAAGTGTGGGTTCACTGTAATATAGGGGGAAGACCATTTCAATAGTGATCTAAGCATCCAATTCAGCAGACAAGTCTAAATGGTCTGAACACTTGCACTGTTTTTTTTTTTGTTGTTTTTTTTTTTTGCTTCACATTTTTTATTATCTTTTTTTTTCTTCCTAAAATTTTATTGGGGGAAAACTACAAAACATTTACAGTGCAATGTTTACAGTCACAATTTGTAGTGAGCTGATTTCCCAAAATATATTACCACTCAAGTTGACTTATCTTGTTACATTCAGAAACCTACTCTGTCAAAGTAGTCCAGAGGGCACATACATAGTGCTCCAACTGTACCTAC
>CAUYRT010001873.1:0-105507 GCA_963574885.1 Lepilemur ruficaudatus
ACCATTCTGTGTCCTTTTTGTTTTTCTCTGCAACTGGCCAACACGTTAAGTCCCAGGAACAAACCTAAACCCAAATTGTAAATGTCTAGGTCACAAGAGGACACGGCCTAATCAGACTATTTACAAAGCCCTGCCGACACAAGCCAGAGGGAGCAGGCCAGCCGATGCCAGTGACATTTTGCGGATTTCTTTTTTGTCCATTCTTTTCTTATTAAACATTCAAATCCTCTTCATGTCCTCCAAAGCAGGATCCCCTCGTTAGCTCACCCACCGAGGCCCGGTAATCCAACACACATGCCTGGAGCCACACGGGGCTGCATTTCCCCAGGGCCTGGTTCCCCACATCATAGACAACTCACAGGCACACTCACCAGGCTCGCACCGTGCAGATGCCGCCAAGCATGCAAAGCGGGAAGCCTCCCACGAGACTCTATCCCTCTGCCGCAGCCCCCAAAGTCACAAGCTCTCCCTGCAGAGCGGGCTCCTCAGGGCCCCAGCACAGCGTGCCTGCTTCTCGCAAGAGCTCTCCGACGTCGGCACGGCAGGTGTCACTCCATGTTTTACAGGGAGAAACTGAGGCTAGCTGTAAGGAGCAGGAATCCCATTTAGTAGTCAGTCAAGATTTAAGGCAAAGACGGTTTCTTCCCTACCAGCACTGGAAAGGGTCTCTTCCTGGCCTGGGGGGGTCGCGGCAGCCTGGGCCTTAACTCTGCTCTAACGCCACAGTTCCCCTACGGACTGCTGCCCTCCTTGCCCTCCATGTAGTCAGGGCTGGCAGACCCATAACCTTGGCTACAGAGGCCACGTTCCGACAGCATCCTTCTTGCCCCGAAGCTGGGCCATCTGGTTCTGATCCTTAGCACTGCTATCCTCAAGTCAGCTCCCAGTGGCTCCTGACAGCCAATTGTTAAATATTCAAGAATCTTGCTAGGCAGGTGTTTAACAGTTGGTATTTTGAAATTGATCATGAAAGGAGTATTTATACCATGGAAATTGGCAAATGCCAAATGCCACAAATGAAGGCTTTCTTCCCCTCCCCCCAAAGAGATGGTTGGTGAGCACACCAGGGAGAATCACTCTGGCTTCAGTAAGACGTCAGGCCTTGGTTGCAAACAACAGATGCCAACTCCGGTAAATCTAAGAAGGAATGGAATTGGTAGGAAGGATGTCAGTCAGGTAGTTTATAGGATCCACAGGAAATTTGGACAATCAGGAGTAGGAAACAGGAGGGAACCCAGGGCAGTGAGGCAGAACGTGCCACAGAATGCTCCCTACCACGCCACTGGACACTCATCTCAATCCCTGCTGCCACTGGGCCCTGGGCGCCTGGGTGGGTCCCCCTACCTCCAAAGAGAATTCTAAATGGTTCCTGCTTCTTGGTATCCGTTGTTCTAATCTGGACCATTTGATTGATGGACTTTCAACCATATATCTGTAACCCCCATCAGTCAAAGCCACCATGAACAATTATCTGGCCTTTTCTGCCTCTGCAAAGGAGAGCAAGGACCTTAGAAAACTCTGCCCTCAAATCTTTCTCCCACCCAGACAAAAATTCTGCCCCCTCCTCTGCCTATCTAGTTGTAATTTTACAACTGAAATCTTCCTTTCGGTAGATAATATCTCTGACTGAAATGGACTATCAGTCCCCATTTTGCCAGGGCTCTGGTGGCATATCAGTCACTCCTGCCTTCATGTAGATCAGTTTAATCTGACATTTTCCTCTTATCCCCTTCATCCAGCTCAACTGAGAGAGTGGCAGTAACTCTTAATCACATGCATTAGTGGGAGAGTTGAGCATGGATAATATAGAACAGCAGATAACCCAAAAAATATTTCCATGTGGCACTGGGATATAATATATGAGTCACTAATTATACAGAGGAATTAGAATTGCCTATGTAAATTGTGACCACATGAGGGATGGAAGCAGGGCTGCCATAATCCTCAACTCCAAAGGTATCTTTCAGCCTATAGATTATAAAATCAATGGAATTCCTTAGAATTGTGCAGCATACAGCCTGTACAACTGTATGTGGAGGCCTTGGTGTAGACTGTTCAGAGCTATCTGAACAGAAAGGGAAAATGGCTAGGAAGAAACAACCACCAAAGGTCACATAGAATTGGTCGCAGCACTTGGAAAAGACAGTACAAGTTTTAATATATAAAATTTAAATGTACACATAGCACATGAAGACCTATAATAAAGCATTCTCACATTCATCCAGACCCATAATAATTCACAAAAAAGGATCAGAGAACAACCAAAGAACTTCTCAGTGTTTAATTATACTTGTGAAAAACAAAAAGTGAGGAATAATTTTCTCATTCCAAGATGGGCTGGTGAGAAGAGGGCGGCACTGCTGGCAGACAGGTGGGAAGAAACTGAGCCGCTCTTCGATCTGGTCTGCAGCCTGTTGAGTCTCAAAGGGCTGAGGGGAGAGGCACACAGCCCGCTCTGCTCCCCTGAAGGCATGTTCCTTTATAACATGTGAAAGGAACTTAGGAGTAACAAGTACCCGATGCAGGAAGACTTTGGTCTCTAAGTGATCCCACGTTTGCAGCCTGTTGTTGATTTTAATGAGAAGAGGGAAGGCAAATCGCCACTTTTCTCTTGGAGGCCACGGTTGCAGCCCTGAATTAGTTTTCTAGGCATCTCAGCAGGGCCAGTGTCCACATTAGGAACCTGAGCTTGGCCAGGCCCAGGCCATAGAGCACAGCCTTGCAACAGGGGCCCCACCTGCCTCCGAGCTGGGCATGTTGTCCTCTAAGCCTTCTGGTTCAGCTGGAAGCAAGCAGGACTTAGACTCCACTGAGTCTGGAAAACAAGCCCTGAGCTTCCTGTTAAGTTACCTGGGCTCTAGCCCTGCTAGCACCCAACTCACAGAGTATGTTGAGAAAGTCCCCTCCCTTTCTGGGCTCCAGAGGGAGACTAGGCTTTGCTTTTCTGCTGTGGCTGCTGAAGTGCTCAGGCAACCCTAGAAGCCTGCACCTAGACTCAGAACTGCACATCACTGAACAGCACCAACCCAAGCAAAGACACGTGGCCCTGTGTCCCCACGTCCTTCCTTTCTGTGCCACCTCCTCAAGTCCCGTTCCCTCAGGGTCAGTCCAGACTCCCAGTAGCATGCCATGCCAGGAAGGACCTCACAAGGATTTAAACATGGAACATGAAACCAAGTACTTACCTGAAGAAAACACAGGTAATGCATTTTATAATCTAGCAATGAGAAAGATCTTTTCTAAACACGGCACAAAACCTCAATAGCCATATAGTATGAAATTGATCAATTTGACTAGATTTTCATATAAAGAAGAGAAACACCAAAAAACAAGTGAAAAGATAAATGAGAACCTGGAAAAAATATTTGGAATTTATATCAACAGGTAAAAGATTAATTTCCTTAATACTGGTAAAGCTCATTTGGGGTTGGAGGGGTCTAATAAATAGCATCCCTTTTCCTGTCATAATTTCCTGCCAACAAAGGAGTAGGCAATCGGGCTCCAAAAGTCAGCTTTGTTACTGATAGAGCCACTGGGGAATGCAACGGCGTGGTATAAACAATCCGCCTAATACTGGATCCCAGAATGAAGCAGATCTGCCCACCAAGTCACAGGTAGCTCTAGAAGACTGAAGGCCCCACCTGGCAGAGGTAGTAGGGTTTTTCACCCACCGAGCTTAGGGCCCAGCCAAGAGCTGCCAAGAGCCGTGTTCTCTGCAGGCAGATTCCAGGGTGAGGGTCAGGGGAGAAGGAAGAGGCTGAGCTAGGCATACACACTTTCTCCTCCAAAAGCTACCAATCCAAGTGAGGAAGGGGAAGGGGCTCAAGAAAAGGATGATATGCTTGGAAATACAAAGCATGGAGAAGGGAACATCCCCCTCTCTTCCAATAAGTCCCAACAAATCAGTAGAGAAAGACCAATAATACTATAGGAAAATAGGAAGAGGATATGAACAGACAGTGCATGGAAAAAGAAATTCAGATACACACATAAACGTGTGAAAAATGCAAAATCCTGGTTCATTATGTGAATATCGAAATTAAAACTACAATGAACTATCATTATGTACTTATCAGATTAGCAACAGTTGAAAAACTTGTCACCACACTGCTTTCCTACGTACTGTGTTGGTGCAGGTATAGGCAAATTGACATTTTCATGCATTGCTGGGGGAGGCGGCTCAAGTTTTACGGAGGAAAGTTAGGCAACAAATATCAAAATTCCTAAGGTAATAACTTTTGGCCCAGCAAATCCACTTCTAGGTATTTATCCTACAGATTTGTGATACGTGATATCCATTGCAGCATTGTTCTTGTAAAAGCAAAAGATTGGAAACAACCCAAATGTACATCCATAGAGAACTAATTAAATAAAAGTATATCAATACATTGAAATATTATAAAGCTGTAACTATATTTAGGCAGTTCTGGATATCCTAATATGGAATGGTGCCTAAGATATGTAACATGAAATACAGACACAGAGTCTCTGTATATTATACTACTGCTTGTTTAGAAAAAATCGAATATATATGCCTGGATATGCAGAGACTCCTTCCAGAAGCTCATATAAGAAACTGTTAACACTGATTGCCTTTGGAGAAAGAAACTGGGAGAAGGGGTGAAAGGGAGACTTACTTTTCACTTCATACCCTTTTGTGCCCTTTGAATTTTATATCATGTGAACGCATTATCAAATATAAGTAATAGAATATGCTTGATGCTGATTTAGTGGTGTGGGAGTGAGAATACTGGTGTAGAATTAAAGCTTATTCTGAGTAAGCCCAAAACCATGCACTGCACCCTCCCTCAGCCTACTTACATTAAATCCGGCTGCCCGGCCTCCAAGTTGAACAAAGGGCATCTCTGCTCTCACTGGACTTGGTTTGCCCCAGCTGGGCAAGGGAAATGGGAGAGGGCTCCTGCATCCCTCAGGAAACAGGACCCCTGCCTCTGCATAATGGGTCTTCCTGGCAGTACAACTGTCACGCCAAAGTGAGTCTTCCAAGGGACAGCCAGTTTTCTCCCCTGAAGCCAGCTCAAGTCTAGCCAAAACAGCCTTCAGGGCAGAGAGAAGATTAGCAAAGTTTGGCCACAGTATGAGTGGCCTCTGAGTTCTAGAAGGTTCTAGAAAGTGTTACAGCAACTCAAGACCAGTTGTGATTATAGTCCCCATCCCCCACATCTACTCTGCCTACACTTCTTACTTTACAGTTGACCCTTGAACAACACAAGTTTGAACTATACAGGTCCCCTTATCTATGAATTTATTTCTATAAATATATTGGAAAGCTTTTTAGAGATTTGCACCAATTTGAAAAAACTTGTGAACAAACTACATAGCCTAGAAATATCAAAAAAATTAAGAAAAAGTTAGGTATGTCATGAGTGTATAAACTATATAAAGATATTATTCTCTTCTATCATTTAGTACCATAAAAGATATGTAAATCTCTTATCAAAAGTTAAAATTTATCAAAGCTGATTCCCACAAACCCTTACAGACTGTACATTGCACTATTTGCAGTCAAGAAAAATGCAAACAAATGTAAAGAAGCAGTATTAAATCATAACTGCAGAAATTACCTGTAGTGCACACTGTACTCCTGTAATAATTGCATAGCCATCTCCTGTTGCTCTTGCGGGGAGCTCAAGCAGTGGGAGCATCAGCTTAAAATGCCTGCATGATGCTAATCATCTCTGTGTGAGCAGTTCCTCTCTCTGGTAAATTGCATGTCCCAGTAAAAAGTGCTCTCTCACGGTTCTGGAGCATTTTTCACCATGTTTAGTGCAATACCATAAACTTCAATGACACCATGGGACCCATACGAAATGCCACTAGTGATTCTGGAAGTGCTCCCAAGAAGCAGAGAAAAGTCATGATGTTACAAGAAAAAGTGGAATTGCTTGATATGTATTGTAGATTGAGGTCTGCAGCTGCGGTTGCTGCCATTTCAGACTCACAATTCATTTTGTAAACAGACAATTCATCTTGTAAACAGATGATGTAAACTTACGGTATCGATAAACACAATATAGTACTGTAAATGTGTTTTCTCTTTCTTATGATTTACTTAGTATCGTCTTTTCTCTATCTTTATTGTAAGACTGTAGTATATAATACATATACAAATATATGTTAATTGACTGTTTATATCATTGGTGACACTTCTTGTCAACAGTAGGCTACTTTATTAGGTCACTAAATACGAAATGACCTATTTCCAATCAAAAGTTTATTATGTCTCAAACAAGAAGCAGTACAATTGATCAAAGTATGTGCCTAAACTATCAACACAGTTTTGCCATCTTAACGGTAGCTGCTTTATGCCAGCAGTGAAGAAGCCTGGAGAGGAAGTGCCTATGAAATCACAAAAAGCATTTTCCACAGCTTGTTGAGAATTGAATATTTTCCCTTGCAAGAAGTGATCCAAAGCCTGGAAGAAGTGGTAGTCAGTTGGTACAAGGTCTGGTGAATACGGTGGATGACAGAGAGTTTCCAAGTCCAGCCTCTGTAGTTTGAGCAGTGTTGTTTGTGCGACATGTGATCGAGCATTGTCTTGCAAGAGAAGTGGCCTGTCTCTGTTGACCAATCTCAGCTGCTTAATCACAAGCGTCCTCTCATTTTGTCCAGTTGGTTGCAGTAGACACCTGCTATAATCCATAGACCAGGTTTCATGAGGCTGTAGTGGATAATACCAGCGATGGACCACCAATCAGACACCATTAGGTTTTTTTGATGAATATTCAGTTTTGGACTGTGTTTCGGCACTTCATCTTTATCCAACCATTGTGCCTAAGCTTGCAATGGTCAAAAAGAATCCACTTTTCATCACGTGTAACAATACGGTGTAGATATAGGTCTGCCTTTATGTCCTGACAGCAAAGAAAGGCAAGCTTTGAAATGATTTCTCTTCTGACAGTAAATTCATGCGGTACCCATCTATCCAGCTTTCTTACCTTATTGATTTGTTTCAGATGTTCCAATATTGTTGGAATAGTAACATCAAACCTTGCTGCTAATTCACACATAGGTTGAGATGGATTCGCTTCCACCCAGCTTTCAGCTCATCATTATCCACCTTGGTCTCAGGTTGCATTTTCAAGATTAAAATCTTGAACCAGAGTGCAACTTCTCAAACCATCTATGTACTGTGCATTCATTAGCCGCATCCTTCCCAAACACTTCGTTGATATTTCGGGCTGTCTGTGCAGCATTGTTTCCATGATGAAATTCATATTCCAAAATGACACAAAAGTTTTACTTATCCACAGTTTCACAAAAATTTCTCTAAAAATTTTTTTGAAAGATAATCACAAAAAATGTGTTTGAAAGAATGAGGATGTACCTTCACAACAAAAATAAAACAAGAAGTGTCAAAGTGAAAGTGTCAGCGATATCAACTGTCAAACTTCATACTTACAGAAATTGGACATTTCATACTTAACAGTAGTTGAGATTTTGGGGGAACCAAATAGTTTGTTGATTGTCAGCTGCTTTGGGGGTTGGAGCCCCTAACACTGGCATTGTTCAAGGGTCAACTGTACTTGGTTCTGCCATCAGAAACACCTCCAATTAGGAATCATTTCATTGATCAATCTCTAAACATTATAAAGACCCTTAGGATGAGTAAGGTATGCCATATGCCCTTCTGCCTAGCATGAGTCTTGTGTACTAGATACCGAGCTGGGATCTATTGCCTAAAAGGAAAAGAAGGTGTGCGGGTTGGTTGGGGAAGAAGCCACTTTTGGAGGCACTTGGGGAAAGACGGTAGGTCCTGTTGACCATCAGCCTGGAGACTTTTGAGCACATGGGAGAGACAAGTGCAAAAGAGGTATCAGAGACAAGGGCAATCTTGCCAACTAAAAGGCAAGGCCCTTTACAAAATTCTTACGGAAGAGACAGACACGTCTGAGGAAAGGGAAGTGCCTGTGCTGCTCAGAGCTAGCAGTGAAGACAAAGGGCTTTGAAGCCCACAACTTCCTGACTGTTCACTTCCCAGCTACTGTGGCAAGTGTTGAAATAGGCTTTCCATCCTGATGAAATCTGGAGACAACCACCGTGAGAGGAAACCACAGCAAAGAGAAAGTGCTCGCGGAGGGCTGTTCATCAGTGGGAAGCTTCAGCCCCAGAGCTCTGCACCTGGAGCTCGTGACTGCCCTGCAAGAGCAAGAGCCACGACGCACAGCCCCTGGCAGGAGCAGGGACACCCAGCACCACTGAGGAATCGGAAGGGCCTGCTGAAGAAGTCACACAGCAAGCTTGCTGCAGCTCTGAACCAGGGTACACCTGTGTGAGCACATGAACATGTGTGTGTATGTGGGTGCGCACATGTGAGCTTCTTCACACCGGCAGTCACTGCTGCAGACTCTCCAGCTTCTGTCATTCCTGCCATGGGCACTGGGTGCAGCAGCAGAAGAGAAAGGGCTGCGCCCTCCCCTCTGCCACGGTTCACTCCAAAGAGGGCTTCACTGACTTCAGGCATCATCTCCCTTCCTGGAGACCCTTGCACCAATGAACACTCTGTCCTCTTCTGTCCAGTTTATCTCTCTAGTAGACCAGTAGTTACAAATCTACAAAAAAAGGGCCTATGCAGGCCTGGCTGATAATATAAATGTGTGACATGTAAGTGTCAGGGGACTATGGCAAACTAGAGAATGTGTGCCCTGTCAGACACATTCAGATTCAGATTTGTGTTAAACACCATGCTGACAAAATAAAATGTATGTGTACTCTCTGCAGGCCATATGCTCTCCAAGGATGGTTACAATGAAAAGTAAAATTCAGGTAAAAATAATGGCAAATAAAAACACTGCTATTAATAACCGGCACTCCAAGATAGAAAGAGAGAGAGAGATAAAAACCTCACAACCATCTCACGAGGGAGGTACTACTATTATTAGTTTTACAGGTGAGGAAACTGAGGCATGGAGATGAAAAGTAGCTTGCCCAAGGTCACACAGCTAGCAGTATCAGAGTCAGAACTTGAACTTAAGTAGTCTGTCTATGGAGCCACTAAAACTGGGCTTCTTGTGAATTCAAAAGCTAGAAGAGAACTGGGCTCTGCTACAAAGGGGCATCACTGTTTATGTCTCCGGCTGTGTCTTTACTAAGTGGCCTAAGAATCCCAAGCACACATCCAGGGATTTCTCATCCCTATAAAAAACAAATTCCTGCCAAGAACTTCCCTCTTTTCTCCATGGGATCTTTTTGGTGATGACCTGCTGAGTGATTGTCTCTGCTCTCTATTGTGCTCTGTGTAGACGGACTTGGTGACCAGTGAAAGCCAGTGTCTTCCTGATTTGAGAGCCAAGGCTTTGTCATGCAGGCCACATACATTGTGGAGGGAGTTCTGCCTCCTACCAGACGTGTGACCTTGGGCAAGTCTCCAAGCCATGAGAGTTGTTACCTGTAAGAGGGTCAGGCTGAAGGAGATGATCACTTAGGCTCTTCTAGGCCTGTAAGACAAAGTAAAAATAGGATCTTAGGGCTTGTCTTAGTCAGCTTGGGCTGCTATAACAAGATGCATAAACTGGATGGTTTAAACAACAAACATGTATTTATCACAGTTCTGGAGGTGGGGAAGTCCAAGGTCAAGGTGCTGGCAGATTTGGTGTCTGGTGAGGGGGTGAGGCCTCTCTTTCTGTTTTGCAGGTGGCCACCTCCATGTTGTAGCCTCACATGGCAGAGAGAGAGCATGCTCTTGTCTCTTCCTCTTCTTATAAATGTGCTAATCCCATCATGGAGGCTCCACCCTGATGACTTCATCTAAACCTAATTACCTCCCAAAGGCCCCACCGCCAAATAGCATAATATTGGGAATTAGGGCATCAGCATATGAATTTGGGGAAGACACAAACATTGAGTCTGTAGCGAGGCTGACAGATGAGGACAGCCCCACAGCTGCTGGACGATGCCTCTTGAAAGAGTATGCCACGCTGATCACACACCTCACTGCAGCCTCCCTCCTTTCCTTTCTCTCTGGCCACCTGCTTGCTGGCTAAAGGCCTGTATTGCAGTTCTGGGGAGCCTCGGTCCTTTCTTCCAAGTCTCCATTCCCAGACCATTGCGTAGCTTGAGCCTTCACACCCATTCTTCAGGGAGAGTGAGGCCTTTGAGCACAAGCCAGAGGGTAACTGGAAACCCCTTTACTCTGCAGTTCCCAGATTCACCCCCTGAGGACCTGCATATTCTAGCTTGTTATTGTACTCATTTGCTAAAAGCCAAATAAAGAACTTGCACCTGAAAAACACTGAACCTTGCATTGTACTTGGAGTTCCAGGGCGTGAAACTGGAGGTTAATCCTACACTCCCACTCCGGGGAGAGAGCTGAGGAACCAGAGAAGCAGTCTTCCAAAGCACACAGCTGGCCCTGCATATCTCCCCAGCTCTGTCAGAGAAGGAGTGGTGGGTCACCCACAAGGGCCAGGCAGCCAACGCCTCCCCAGGCCAGGGGTCCAGCCAGAGAAATCCCGCAGCCCAAGGTCTTTGTCAGGCCTGAGGCTCGGCATGCAGGTCAGAGCAGAAGAGCTGCTGCCACCTGGAGCCACTGCCCACCACCAGCTGGAGGTGGCACTTTAAGCCTCTCCAAGGGGCATGGCTTGTGGCTAGCATGACTATGCCAACAGCCCAAGAGCTGATGAAGTGATTAGTGATCCAGGTACCTAAGACTGCTTAACAAGCCTCCCCAACCTGAACCTACTAAATGATGATCATCTATTACCATTGTTCCTCCTGGTTCTAGGGGTTGACTGGGCTCAGACTGGCGGTTCTCATCCAGGTCCCTCATGCAGTTGGTCAGGCAGTGGCTGGGGCAGCAGACATCCCGGAGGGTCCCTTACATCCTGCAGTGAAGGAGACTAGTACCTCTACTGCAGCTACTGGTCAGAGCACCTCCAACACAGCCTCTCCTCGTGGTCTGGGCTTCCTCCCTTTAGTCTGTATTAAGGTCCTGCTCTGTGATGGGACATACAGGGGAACGAGGAGGTTTAGCCCGTGGCATCTCCCCTCCACCAATCCAGTCTCACTCAGGAGACCGTGCCCAAAAAGTCAAGAAAATCTGGAGAGCCACAGGATATAGCACGAGGCAGGCAGTGTGGGCAAAGAGGACGAGAAGAGTCAGCTTCGGGATAGCAGAGGGGGATCCACTGACACAAAGGGAGTGGTGCATGGAATTCCCGTCACGGGCATCGCTTTGGTGCCGTCATTCTTCCCTCTGCCGTTAGCAAGTATGTTTGCTTCAATTGTTTTGTTCTGTTTCAGTGTCAGACTGGAGTGAGCTGAGAAGGTGATGAAAGTAGTGTTTGGACCCCAGAGAAGGAGTGGAGGGAAAAGACACAATTAATCATTTATTCTCATTTATTAATCACTTACTGAAGTTGACCCCAGGCTGATCAGACCAGAGCTGGTATTTGGAAAGTGGGGAATGGGGCTAACACAGGAGACCCTATCAAAGGTGTCCAGGAGCTTAGAAGGCCAGAGGGATCAAGCCAAGCCTTAGACAGTGGTGAGGGTCACTCAAACTTGGCAAACCAAGCTCATGAGATGAGCTCAGGGCATAGCAGCTGGCCAGAAAGTGAGCAGCCAGCCAAGGCTGGGAGACGGGCTGGAACTGGAATAAAACAAGCGCTCCAACAGCAGCAAGGTGAGGAAGGTACGGAGTGCTCACTTTGCCTTTTTTGGGCTTTAGGCGCGTGGTGTTTGGGTGAGTCAGACTGCAAACCGCCTGATCTCTGCTTAAATCATAGCAAGAATAGTAAAGATTCATTGAGTACACACCTTGTACTCAATGTGGCACATGCTCTACTACACACTTCCTGTGTATATTTCCTTAACCCTCTTAACATCCCTGGGAGGGGTTATTATCCTCATTTTATAGATGAGAAAACTGAGACTCAAAGAAGGGAAAGTATTTGTTCATGATCAACAACTAAGTGGCAGAGCCAGGACTATGAACGTCCATAGCCTGACCTTGCCCGAGCCGCTGCCTACACCTGGGCCACCTTGTGGAATGTCCACAGTGAGCCTGTGATGTTGGTGATGAGAAAACAGGAGACAAATGACTTGCCTGAGGTCAAACAAAGCTGGTAAGTGGCAGAGCAGGGATTTATTTGAAGCCATTATAATTCCCAAAGCCAGGCTCTTTTCACTGATCCAAAGGCTCATGTTTGTGGGGAAAGGGTCCACTCCTTCAGCCCAGACTGGCCTGGTACAAAGTGAAGGAAGAAAAGATTGCAAAACAGAGCTCAGTGTCACCCCGAAAGCAGATCGTGAGTGGAGGTGAAGGCCAGGGCAGGGAGCAATGCTAACCACATGCCATCCCCCATTTTTCACTTAACAAAAAGAAAATCACCTATCATTTTTTTTTAATTACCTGTCCCAAATGGGGGAAGGAGCAGGTACGGCAAAGAGCTAGACACCTGCTTCGCTCACCGTCTGCTTCCAATCTGTTTTCTGGCCTGGCACATGTCTCCTGGTCCCAGGGATGTTTGAAAGGGCCTTCCTAGCTGGGGCCAAAGAAAACATTCATTTTGATTACAGCAAGAGGCGCATCTGCTAGCCTGGATTTGTGGGAGAGCCCATAATCCCTGCATTTTACCTCCTATTAGCCTTCTTCTCCAGGAAAGAAATGTCCTGCTCTTTAAAGTTGAGACCATAAAATTGTGACAGCTCGCTTGCAAACAGAGCTGATTCTAGAACATGAAACAGCCCTTCAGATAAAATATACAACTCAGGTGTGGGAGTGAGAGGGCCGGAGTCTTAAAACAAAATCAGTTGTTAGTTCCATTTTGTTTTATGAATCTAGCTGGGCAGTTCCCTACTGTACAGCATCACTGATTCCAACATTTTGGACATATTTCCCATTAGCCCTTTATTTGAAATTTTATGCTTCCCCTCATAAAAACCTTCAGCAGATTAATGTGCTTGGGATGTTTATTTATAAGTACAGCTGGTCTCCCTTCGAGTTGTTTTGTTGTTAGGTTGCCTGAGTGTGCCCTTTGTGGAGGAGCAATAGGGTGGGACTGCAACCCAGCAGACAGCATCTTCTCAAAGAGATGAGGTGACACACGGCGGGGGTGCGGCTGGGGGCGAAGGAGGACGTCTGATGGCCTCTGAGGGTTGTCAGGCAATGAGGGAAGCCCTGGGAGCTTCCTTTTGCCAGCCGCCATTGCACACGTATGAAACAGGTGAGTGCGGGTGGCAGGTACAGAGGGGACCTGAGCCGGCTCTCTTTGCCTCCCGAGGGGCCTGTCCTGTGGATCTGTCCCTTCAGGACCCATCAGAACTGACTTGACTCTGTTCCAACAGAAGCTCTTCTCCTTTGAGCTGAGAAAGAGGACCATGTGCTGACCAAGATTGCCAGTACTACTCTCATCTTGGATGCAAGATCATCACTTCTTTTACAAGATACATGATAATCAAGTGTCGTGTAAATTTCTAAGTGTGCACCATTCTTTCCTCCATCCTCCCACTTCATTACGTTTGTACTGAAGATGAATAATACCATTAAACTGTTTAAGGCCAGGTTTTTATTAGGCTTGTGTGTGTGATTTGATTAAGGGTCACCAGATTGTTTGCTTTTATTGCACATTTGGCTTCTTAGGTCTCTTGCATTATAGAAAAAAAAAACTCTTTTGCAATATCACTGATGAATATTCCCCCCCAGTCTCTGAAATCTTCCCCAGGATTGGAGGCAACATTGCACTTTGATTGTTGGAAAGTTCTGCTTTCTGTTGGCTTCAGATCTGCCTCTCTTGAGTCTTTTATCAGTCCTACCCCTGCTTTCTGGGGCCACATGTTCTCCTTCCTCTCTTTCTTCCCCATGAGAGATTTGAGGATCATGACTAGTCCCCCAGAATCATCCTTTTCCTGGGCAATATGCCCTGACACCCTCCCGTGCTCTGAGTGAGAACCCAAATGAGTGTTTTCCAAGTTAAATCTTTTTCATCTATTTTTGGACTGCTGGGTTCTTCTATCAGTAAGACCACTAAGCACTTGTCAAACATGCCAACAATTAAGCAGATATCGTTATATACTCTTGGCTAAGACTATCTTTGAACTCATGCTTCTAGGCTCCAGAGAGAAATTCTTTTTATCAGTCAAGTGTCTTTCAATTACACAGACATTAGTATCCAAGGTAGAAGACATTGAAACCAAGCAAAGAAGGAGAAAAATCTTCACATAAAATGGCATGAGATTGATATTTATCTTGCTCTTGCTTTCAAAGATGTTTAATGATGTCCAATAGCACAAGAAAATACAATCTAAGGATTAAATATTAAAACCATTTATGTGGTTTTTTGAAAGACAAATGCCCCAGCTCCTCCATTCTTCATGAGCCCTTTGTCTCCCTACTATGTCACTGGTGCCCAAAGGCCCCCTGAGCCTCGGGAAACTCTGGCCAGCCCCCAAAGGCCCAGAGGCTAAAGGGAAGCAGGGGTAGAAGCAACTGTGGTTGTGGCTTTGGGTTATTGGAAGGAAAAGATGGACAGTTGTTGCTATAAATCATCTCTTGAAAATATTAATGATGTTAACAAAGATGCAGCCCTGGGACCTAGAACTTTCCAGTCACACTCACAGCAACACAGAAGACCCTGGGGAGTTGGGAAGAGCACAGACTCATCCCCCAGGCAGCTTGTACCACACTTTGGGGCACTCAGCATGCCAAGTCAGAGCTGCGCTCCTGATAAGGTGTTTTGGTGTATACAGGACCTCACTCCAGAGCTCCCATCTCCCTGGATAAGGTCTTGGATCCAAGTCCTTTGTTTGCCCAAAACTGACCAAACTTACAGATTGAAGTTGCTTAGGAGAGAGGAGGCCTTGTGTAGGAAAAGTCTGGGAGCAAAACTGGGCTAGTTCCCATGCTGCCCGTCACCACCTGGGGCACTCAGACAGGTGAGGGCTCAGATAGGTGAGGGCTTTGGATGGACAAGGAAAACTTCCTGAAGAAGAAAAGCCCCAAGAAAAGAGGGAAGCTGCAGAGACAGTGCTTGGGAGTGGGAATGTGAAAAGATTTCTCACCCATCAGCAGCACCTTTGCAGGGGGAGGAAAGCACAGGTTCATCGTGTAAAACTCTCCGGGGCTAGGCTCATCTCCATAGAGCAGGACCTCAGTGCCTAGGACACACCCATGCCCCCTCCAAAAGGCTGGGATGTATTTTGATCTCTCCCAACCTCCACCAGTGTTCACCTGTGGCCCTTCGAGCACAAGGTGACACCTTGGAATGCTCGGCTGTGATTTCAGGCGATTCCTGGAAGGCTCCTTCTTACAGCTGGTACAACGCAAGGAGTGGGTTCTTCCTCATAAGAAGGAACAGAACTACAATCCTATCTCTCGGACTCCAGAGACTACAGCTCTGGTGCTGTGGAGCCCTGATAAAAGTGGTCCCTGCCAAAATCAGATGATTCACCAACAGGAACACAGGAGGGTGTGTAGGGAAGGAGAAATCGAGGGCCTAGTCAACTGCCAGCTCTGCGTAGACAAACCGTCCTTCCAGAATTGCTTCTGATTGAAGATACAGACCCGAGAGGAACTTCCTAAGACAGAGTTTAATCTCCTCTGATTGTCAATTTCATAGACTACCTGCACGTAAGGAACTTTTGTTCTCTTCTTCTTGGCCTGAATCACAGATCAATCTCTGAGCAAGGACAGGCATTTACAGAACATCAAACCCTTCCCTGCCACTGCACAAGGCAGGAGCCCAACCAGACCTTCCCAAATAACTTAGAGCCTTTTCCAACTCTGGGACTCACAGAACTAGAGAGAATCCTGGGTTCTCATTCTTTTCCAGACCTCAAACCCTACCACGTGTTGACTGCAATGTCTGCTGCTAATTGCTGCAAGCAAATGCACTCAGTGAAGGCAGAGAGGGCTAAGGAGGCTCTCATGAGGAGGTCACATGCATGCACACAGACACATGTGTGCACACACCAACTCAGCTCAATGTGTCCTAAGAGCAATGACACTCCCCAACTTACTTTGGAGGAATTAATTCACTTGCTGAGTAAGTCTACTTGATGTGTCTTATTTAGGGGGGAAATGCTAAATGAAAGAGGCAACCGTCCTCCCACAAAAATATTGCCATAGCCGAGCAGGGTCTCTGTGAGTACAGTTAACGTGTGGGGGTGGGGGTGGGGGTGGATGTACGGGAGGCAGGTGGCAACACGGCATGAAGTCCTTGGGAAAGCAGACTTCAAACAGACCTTAGGATTGTATGTGTCCTGCACAATACACCCAGGCCAAGTTCTAGGGCTCCTACAACCTCCAAGAGGGTGTGGGCAACAGGCTGGTGGCACAAGAACCGGAGGAAGGAAGGGGAGGAACATTTCTCCTTGGGTGTGGCAAGAGTGGCTGCAGGCCCTGGTAGAGGCCTGGCAATGCTTTGGGGGTTCAGGGTCCCACCCGTCTTGACGTCTCTCTCCTCCAAGGAGGGGCAACTAACAGCTCTGGACTTAGTGTCCCAGGTGATAGAGTCCCCTGAGCCACTGTCATCTAAGGGCAGCCTCCTCATCCCTGATCCAGGGTCCTCTGGTGGCAGACTCCCAGGTCTATCCTCATGACCTTTGCTTCACCCAGGACATTACTCCTATGATTTTATGTAGTCAACTTTAAAAAAAAAAAAAAAGTTATGTCACAGTTAACAAGATTGTAGGTTTTTATTTGTTTGCTTTTTTTCCAAAAAAAGAAGGAAAAGGTACCTGTTGTATTGTCCCTTTAACATGTAAAGGCTATCAGATTTCTGACTCCATCCCATCCAGACAGGTCACTTTAGGATGATCTTTAAGCCATACATAACAAGTGATGGAATATAGGGAAACACTGGTGACCTTGGAGGATGGGGGGAGGACCAAGTGGGGTCATGACTGAGAAGGGCTCTGTAAAGGACCATGTGTTGGGTGTACTGAAGGTGTTGGCACCACAGTTCCCACCAGGCTCTCACTCCCTGGGATCTGCACCACCACAGGCACTCTTTCCTGCCACGAGGGTCTCCTGCCTGGGCTCTAAAGCCTGCTCACAGAGGGTCAACCAGAGGAGGTACGCCCGAGTCCTGTGAGGCCTTGGGAAAGCCATTGCGCCCCACTGGGGACCACTGCCTTCTGCCCAGTGAGGGGACTCCAGAGCTGTCACAAGACAGGACGACTCTGAGTTCCCTCCCAGCTTTATGTTCTACAGATCATCGGTCCTGTTTTGCCCATTGATTCCCTGGGGAGGGCGAGGGAGCCTGCAGGTTTTCAGGTATATCTGGCCAGACCTTTCAGGTGGGTGTTCCCAGATCTAAGTACGACATAATATTCACACATGTGAAAACAGTCACAGGGCAACAAAAAGGACCAACAGCACCTCTCTTGTAGATTCTGGGTTGCAAAAGGTGAAAGGAACTCCATGAATTCCCTAGTTCATGTTTCACTTTAGATTAGAAGAAAAACCGCAGAAAAATAAACCGTGTCAATCAGCCCTGCTGTGTAAACAAGTGGTTGATGATAAGTCATGAGACAGTTTGCATTTCTTTATGGAGTAGCCAGTGACAAAGATCCAAAAACAAACCTTCTCTTTTATGGTTATTTGGAAAAGGAACAAGGAAAGCATTTGTTTTACCTCTGGGAGCTGCTACGACCAGCCCCTGGCTCCCAGAACAGCCTCTCTGAGCAACAAGCCTTCTATCGCCTGGAGCCAGCTCCAGAGTCCAGAAACAGCCTGCGGTGGGCGGGGGTGAGGCCACGTGAGCCCAGCTCCCCCGAGGCTCCCACCTTCAGGGGCCCATCTGGGATCTCCTCCTCCAGGCCTTGCTAACCCATAAGGCAGCTTTGTGCAAATTGAAGACAGCCCTATCTTTAAGAAGCAACATGAACTTGGGAGAAGACAGACCCTTTTGCAAATTAGAAAAAGGTGCCCCACCTCTAGATCAGTTATCTACAAACTTTTTCTATCTAGGTCGAAGAGTAAATATTTTAGGCTTTATGGACCATGAGGTCTCTTTCACAACTACTCAACGGTGCCACTGTAGCACAAAACCAGCCATGGATGATAAAGCATCAACCAATGGGCCTGATTGTATTCCAAAATATTTTTATTTACAAAACCAGGTGGTGGGCCTGATTTGACTCATGGGCCATCGTTTGCCAACCCCAGCTCTGGATGGATACAGCCCAGCACCGCGGTGTGACAGATGGAACATAGGCTAAAACTCATCCACTGCTCATCCCTTTGACGGGTTACCCTTTGCATAACCTACACAACCCTACGTGGCGGCCCTGCCCTTGAGTCCCCAAGATGCTGGGGACCTAAGGGGACAAACTCTTCAGATCTGAAATGGACCACCCCCATGAGTGTCAGTATCCTTCACCCTCCACCCCATTCTCTCTTGCTTCTTGCTCCCACACCCTGCAGAACTTGGGGTCATGCCAATCAAAATGCCCGCTCCTATGGACCCAAATTCCTTTCCTCATTCCACCAAGTGGCCCCAAGCCAGTGAACTGCACTGAGGTTAGCATTGAAACCCAGACTTCTTCTGTTACTTGAAGAGATAAAGACAAGTCTCAAAGACAAGAAGTCCAACAGAGCCAAGTCATAGGCATTCTCAGATGAGCAAAGCCGCCTGTCTCCTGAAGCCTCTTTGGCAAAATGCCGATTAACCAATGAATAACTGGTTGGAGTGGAAGATTAATCTGTTGGCAGAAATGAGTTATTTCTGGACATTTTCCATTTTTTTTTCCCCCAATCAGTCATCCAATTATAATTAAAATATGGTGGAGTTTTCATGCAAACTATAAACAGCCCACAACTTTACAATACAAGCAAAGTCCTCAGAAAACCCATTTCTTACAGCACCAAAGAGCAGCAGCAGCAGTAGTTTCCAGGAACCTTGTCTGGCTTTAAGTGAAGTCCTCTGTTACATTACTCACCCTTCATTTGACCTTCATAAATACCAAAGCCTTACCGTCCTGCATCCTGACAGTTAATTCTTTCCTGTCATCTAATGAGGCCCCCTTTTGTTAGGTCACTTGTCATTTGCAACTCTGAAAGAGACATATAATTTTAATGAAGCTCCTAACTCAGACCAAGTAATGACATCGTGGAGAAGATTGCAGCACGTGCCAGCCTGAAGACAATGGCGGCCCCTGGGCTCATCCAGGCCTTTTTGGGATCAAACTAGAAGAATGAAAAACAACAGAGGGAGGCTGGCATTCCTGCATAAGCAGCAGATTCTGGCTGATGTCACTGTAAATTCAATTATGCAGAAGAAAGTGTGGACTCATGTTAATATATTTTACAAGGTCTTATAATTTATCATCCTTTGTTTTTCTTTATGAATAACAGATTTTTCCCTCAGATAAAAAGCACATTGGGGGTTGGCTGCATGGAGAGAGACCAAGAGTCACTTTTTCCTCAGTTGAACAGAAGGGCATACAAATTCTTCTCCCTAAGACAGCTTGGCAGGAGTTTGGAGAGGTGCTGGGGAAGTGCGTGGCAGGGACATGGGCTGCAGATGCACCCACATTTCTCGCTGGGAAAGGGAAATGAGGCAAATGGATCAGCTCTAGATATTAATAATGGTTGATGACAACCCCAAGCCCTGCCCTGGCCCACAGGATGTGAGGGGACAGCAATTCTGAGCAGCCAGACACATCCCAGAGTGCAGGTCAGGTAGACACAAGCCTGCATGCAGGGGTGAGGGTGTGACGTGAGGATGTGCAGCTTTGACTCGGTCAGGGAAGGCAAAGCCCTTTCAGATAGCTCATTCATGACACACACTGTGTTCTGTCATCACCTCAGAACTTATTTCTCTGGCAGGGGACAAAGTTTGCCCAAAGAACTCAGACAGCAAGGCCTCCCGCCACGCCATTCCTTGCCCACACACTCACAGGGGAAGAAGTTTCCCACTGGCCTCCTTCACACTCCTGAGACTGATGTCACCCTCCGGCTTGGCCAGGAAATGGTGCACCGTGTTGTAGTTAATGCAATCCTGGCCCAAAGTATCTGTGGAGGCCTTTGATGTAAGAGTGTGAAGAACTGATGGCAGCTCTTTTCTTAGATGGAGGAGTGAGGATGAAGCAGAGGGAGCTCTAGAGAAGGAGGAGATTCTCCCCGCCTAGCTGTCGGAGACCTGCCTCGGAAGGAAAGAGGGGACTTCAGGCAGGCTGAGTTCCAGCCTGGTGAGCTCTTCCCACAGTGACTGGGACAGATTGTATTTTCCAAAGACGAATATCTCTCACCCCACGTGCTCCTCTGCAATGTGATCTTGGTACTCGCCCATGTCCTTGAATCTCAAAGGGTCCTTGACCTCTTTGACAAGTAGAATGCAGTGGAGATGACACAAGGCCAGTTCTGCTTCCTGCCTTTGCATAATGGTGACTGGGATGTTCCTGCTGGGAAATGGGCCGCCCTGCTGTGGGAAGCATGAGCTATTGGAGAGGCCATGTGGAGATGCTCCAGTCAAAAGCCCCACTGAGCTCCCCCTGAAGCTCCAGTGACCTTCAGATCACTTCATCCCCAACCACCATCTGACTGCAACCACCTGAAACCCCTTGGAGGGACCATCCCAGCTGGTCTGGTCAACCCATGGAACTTTGAAAAATAACAAACAATAGGAAGTTTCAGGGTGATTGTTGCTTATCCAGAGATAATCAAAACAGTGAGATCTAAAATACATGATATGATACGGACATGGAACAATCAGAATGGATGCTGCTGTGCCAGATGTTTCTCCTTTAATTTTTGGATTGAGAGGAGGCCCTGCCTTACTGGGGGAGGGGCCAAGGTGGTGAAAGGGCACTCAGAGAGTTTGGGGCTGCAAGTGTTTCAGTGACCACCAGCTGGGCATCCTCCCTGTCATCCCCCACCCTGCAATTCACACCTGCATCCTTGCTGGGCTATATCACATGTGGGAAAGCAACCTACAGCTGTTCTCAGGTCGGAGCGTGTATGTAGGTGCCACTCCTATCATCCAAGAGTCCCCTGAAAACTCAACATATTGTCACCCTTTTAGAACCCTTTTGTAATTGAATTTGATTTTCACACTGGGCCTAAGAGGTGGATGTTACTGGCCCCCATTAGGCAGGAAAGACAACCTGAAGTGCAGAGAAATTAGGAGGGGTGGAGGCAATGATGGGAAGTGTACAGATCAGGACACCACCTTATTCTGAGACCTTCAGCCAGTACTGTGACTTCTTCATGCCTCCCCAACTCTAAATAGAGAAGTAGAAGGATGGCCCCCCAAAAGCACATGTGGCATCACCATTCTCTGACTTTGTGATTTGCCTGGAATCACCAGAAAGGGAACAGCAGAATAGGACAAGGTCTCAAGGCATCTGACCCCTCATCCATTGCTCACATGAGTGCCCCCAGCTGCCTGCTGGGACACCTCCACCTCAGTGTACAAAGGAGCAGCCAAACCTGTCCCCAGATCCTGGACAGGAGAATGTCTCCAGGTCCAAGCCCAGACAAGAGTACCTCTGCTGTGCTTCCATCCTGATATCCAAGGACTGAAACCCCATTCTCGCACTATGCATTCTCTCGGCCATGCATGTGCAGCAGCTAACCATGGGGATGAGGAAAGAGGAGGGATGGGGAAGGAAGAGAGGAGGTGGGGAGTTCACTCTGAATTTCAGCCAGATCTGTTCAGTCTAGCTCTGAATAAATCCTGCAGCCACCACACAGGAAGCCACTAATCAGGGCAGACACTGTCTCATTCAGGTTCAGGGCCCCTATCCTGACCTAGTCCAAAGGCAGCATCAGGAGGTGATGAATCTCTCCTGAGATTGTGTGGTTTCCAGTAAAACATTCCAGAATCTGAAACCAGCTTCAAAGGAATGTGTATCTGCTCCCTCCCTCCCTGGCTGGGAATCAGCCCAGGGCACCTTATTCTTATTAGGCTGGAGATGTCTTGGACACTAAGCTTGAAAAATGCACCGAGGGTTCCGACGCAGATGGGGAACGGTGTGGCTTTGCAGAAAACCCCATTGCTGGCAGCGCTGGACTTTCTCTGAAAGATTTCTTGGGCAAGTAATTTAATTCCCCTTCATCTGGCATTTTCCAGCTTTGAAATGGAAATGAGATTTTTTTTCTGTGTTATAGCCTTCTTATACCTGTGAGGGACCGTGTGGGAGCTGAAGCATTCGTTATCTGCGGGAAGGGGCAACGTGTCCAATACCGGAATCAAACGTGCAGGAGAATTTCAGGTGGGAACAGAGACTGTTTAAAGTGGGGTGTCAGAGGAAAGCGGTTTATAGTGGGAATTAGGTTGGAGAATCTGGGAAGACCAGGTTGGAGTGAGCACATATGATTGGGTAGGAATGTGGACAAATTCCTGGGAAGGGCACCAACACCCCCTGCTCCTCCCTCCCCGAGCGCATGGCTGAGGTGAGCAGAGCGGGAAGGGAAGACATCAGGGCCTTTAAAGTAACTGGGAAGGTCTCCACTCTTTCCTTTAGCTAGACAAAAAAAAAAAAAAAACTTCTAAATAAAAAAATAAAGTGACTGGGAAGGGGCAGGTGGATGTTATTTATTGACCCACAGTTAACCGGAGTGTGAACAGGCTCACAGCAGGGTCCCACTTCATGACAGTTAATTTTAAGCGTTGACTTGGCTATGCCAGACATTTGGTCTAACACTAGTCTGTGTGTGGCTGTGAAGGTATTTTTTAGATGCGATTAACATTTAAATCAGTAGGCTTTGAGTAAAGCAGATTACCCTCAATAATGTAGGTGGGTAATCTCATCCAATCAATTAAAAGCCTTAAGAGAAACATAAACTGATATCTCCCCAGGAAAAGAGAATTCTGCCTCCAGACTGTCTTTCGATTCGAGCTGCAATATCACCTCTTCTCTGGGTCTCCTGCTTGTTAGCCAACGCTGATGATTTTGGACTTGCCAGCTTCTATGATTACATGAGCCAATTCCTTAAAATTGAGAGAGAGAAAGAAAGAGAGAGAGAGAGAGAGAGAGAGAGAGATTGTTTTTACTGGCTCTTTTTCTCTGGAGAACCCTGACTAATACCTACTTCACGGGGACAATCTTGCTGTACTGAGCCTCTCCTATTAGAAGAATGAAACAACGTCAAGGTTAGGGTGACCTACAGGCAATAGACTACGATGCCCGATCCAAAGCCCAAGTCCTTGTGCAGTGGCCCCACTCAGACACAGCGAGGGATGAGGAGCTCACCTCCTCTGGAGGCAGCCCTTTCCAATTTTAAACAGCTCTTACTGTGGACACTTTGTTCTATTGAACCAAAATCTGAGTTCCTCTGACTGGTCCTATGGACAAATGGGTCTGGAGGTGATATTCACATCCACAGAATCTGGCTACCAGGAGGGAACTATTCCAGCATCTTCTCCTTACCTCCACACCTGCAAATGTGTCCATATTTACATGCATGTTCATCATCTTCTTTTTAATCTCCAAGGAAATGATCTCCCTCCTCCTTTTCAAGGATATCCCAGTACTCTTGATTAATCCTCTTCTCTCCTCCTGCAATCACTCTCTTGCTGTTTCCACACTCCCCGTTCACACCTGCCCAGCTGGCTAACCCTGACTCTTCCCTCAAGGTTCAGCTTCCTACATGAAGCCTTCCAGGACCTCAGGGTTCTACAGAGTGCCTCTTTTCTGAATTCCCATCGATTCCGGTGTTTATTCCTCTAGTAGAATGTTGCTTTTCAAAAGTATGTATTCATATTTCTATCTTCCCCTTTGGTTTATAAAGTGCCATATTATAGGGATCAATTTTATTAATTGGCACCTCTGTTACATATTCCAATTCCTGACACAGGAAAGGTGCTTAATAAATGTTTATTGAACTGAATCTTACAATTTTCTGATTTTCATTCTCCCTATAATATGATTCTTTCATGCATTCAACACTACTTCTTGAGTAGCTGTTAGGTGCCAGGCACAGTTCAAGAAAGTGAGGATACAGCAATGGGTAACAGAGTAGGTCCCCACCCTCAAGGGGCTTATACTTCTGTTGGGGAAAACTGATAGTAAAAAGTACACAATGACAGAATATATTATTTCTACGATAATAGGTACTACACAGTAAATAAACAGGGTTGCTGTGATAGAGAGGGACTTAGACGAATGACTACTATGTAAATAAGTTTGTCAGGGAGGGATTCTCTCGTGGAGGTTCCATTTGAACTGATGCATGAATAATGAGACGGAGGCAACCCTGGGAAGGGGTGCAGGGAATACTTTCCGGCAAAGGAAATAACAATGCAAAGGGCCTGAGGCAGAAGCAAGCTCAGTGTGTCAGAAAAGTCTCTGTGGCCAGAGGAGAGTGAAAAGGAAGCGACAGAATACAGGAGGAGGATGGCGCAGTGGCCAGTGAGCAGAAGCGCCTCTGCCTCAGGACGTCCAGCAAAGGTGGACGTCCCATCAAGTTCTGTTCTCTCCCCCCGCCTCCTCCCACTCAACGCATTTGCCCTGCTTGATTGTGTCTCCTGTCTCTTAACACATTGACTGCCACACTAGGGAAAATAATGTTCCTTGGGGCCACAGTGTTTTATTATGAAAATAGAATAAAAACTTTGAAAACAAAGCAATCCTTTCTAATTTAATGAAAAATTTGTTATTTTTTTGTTGCCTTCTGTGCATGAATTATATGCAACTAGAAAAAGTTCACTCGGCTTTCAAGGGGAAGAGATGTGTGAATTACATATGCTTCTTGATGCCCCGGGCTCAAAGCTAGTGTGAGTTAAATACAACTCACATGTTAGTTAATGTGTTAAACCATGTCCCCTTCTCTGATGATTCCCAAATCTCTTAACATCAGCCCAGACCTCTCTGCTGAGCTCCAGACCTGTGTACTCAACTTCTGCTGGACAACCCATCTGGAAGCACCACTGGCACCTCACAGTCAACGTGTATAAACTGAATGTATCATTTCCCCACCAAAGCCGGCTACTCCTCCTGGAGAATGGTATTACCATCTAGTCAGTTTCCCAAGCCATTATCCTGAGAGTCAAGGATGACTCCTGTGTCCCCCTCCTACTTCTGCAGCCGATGATCACCAAGTCTCGCTGGGGTATCCTCTCCAGAGTCTCCCAGTGATAAGGTCACTGCACAAATGCAGTGCTCTTTTCTGGCTTAAACTACTCAAACAACCCCTAGTTGGTTTCACTGGTCACATCCACAGTCTATCAAGAAGATGCCCAAGTACACCCTCTTCCTGGCCCATGTTTAGAGTCTTGCTAAAAGCATTTTCTTATTCTCAGAATGATGAAAATGTACTGGTGTGGATATAGCTGGCTCTAGGGTAGTTACTTTTTCCAAGCCAGGCTTCTCCGGGCATCTTTGGGACCCATCACCCTTACATTCTCGGGTCTTCTCAGAGCCTTTGGTCAGTCTTCCCATATCAATCTGGAATGCCTACACTGTACCTTGTTCCACCCAAGTTTATCAGAGGGTCCTTCTCATCACAAGAATGGAGGCAAAGAAAGGTCCCCAGGTAGCCTGGGGGGGGGGCTTCGAGGCATATTTGCAGCGTACAGTGCCCTCTGGGGGAGTTGGCCTGGGCCATCAGCACCTTGGAGAGCTCCAGCTCTGACCTCTGTTGGGGACCAGAATCCTGGACTCTTCCGGGAGTAGAGGAAAAGAGAAAGTGAAGAAGGTGAGGCTGAGATCTCCACTAGCCTGGTTCCCAGCCTGGTGATTTCAGGGTTTTCAAAAATACTAATGGCCCTGACATTGGCCCAGACTTGGCGTCCGGGACTCCACAGCCTCTGCTTAGGTGGTCCCCGGGAGGTTGGTGGTTATGTTCCTGAGTCATGGCTGAGCCAGTTTAACACTGAAGACTTACTGAAGACCAGTGCTCCCCAGGATTCTGGGCTCCGACTGCACAGGAGTCACCAGCTTTTGTGATTTTATTACAGAGTAATTGCCCATGAAAAGACGAGCCACCTTCAAGTTTGCCCATCTTTCCTAACTACTGCCATTGTGCTTTGTGCAGTGGAGCCCACATGGGCTGCTCTCACTGTACATGTTCCAGCATCCTCTGCCCTTGCACCACAGGATGACCTTGGCAGAAAGGACTTCTGGTACGCAGAGGCCTCAGCTGATCTCTGGATCAAAGCAACAAGGCCTTACCCATTTGGAGGAGGGGGTGTTGCCTCCGGTCATGTGCTCAGGGAACTCTGAGGAGATTAATACACTCCCTGGGTCAGTCTCAGCAGATGCTTTTTATGCCTGTTGGGCCAGAAGCCTCTGGGGCTAGGATAGAAGGGAGGCACTCAAGTCCCAGTGCAGACCATGTATCTCTGTGGAAACAGAGAAAATGTCTTTCTCTGGAGTTAACTCAAGTGCTCCTGTGCTTCCCTTCACCCTTTGCCCAGATCTCACCCTGCATGGCCAGCCCCCTGCAACTTGCCCTGTCCCTGTCTCAGCCTCCCTGGGCTTCTGCCGCTGCCAAGTAATTGCAGCCTTGTTTGCTCACCACGTGTGTGACATTCTCCAGTGTCCCATCCAGTCTTCACCATGGCTCAAGGGTGGAGGAAGGGCTTTTTCATTATCCCAACATGCAAATGAGAAAACCATGGATGAGACCTAGGTGACTTGCCTAGACAAACAGGGCTTCTGCCTCCAGGCAACTGTTGTTTATAATTTTTAAAAAACTGCCATCACATCAGGACGCAACCATGGTGCCATGAAATACTTCAGCCTCGGCTTGTAATGCTGCCAGTGAAAAAGTGAAGTAATTATCCCCACAGTAAGAAACCTACGTTTTTAGGATTGTACTCATCTGTCTGGAGTATGTCAAAGTCCATCTGTTACTCTCTGCCTGCAGAACACAAACAAAAACCCAGTTCTCTGGAAGTTTGTCAACAGCTTCCTCTGAGGTTTTACAGATTTCCTGGGGACATTTCCACCCCCTCACACATAAAGGTCAACCAAGCCTCCAAGAGAAAGGGTAGTTTTTTTTAAAAAAAAAAAAAAAAGAAGACTCATTGGTGAATATTTTGATCTTTATTTTGTCAGACTTGCCTTTAACTCTTCACATACAACCTCCTTAGAAAGAACATTTTTGAATCCAATAAAGAGAGAAGCATTCAGCTGTGCCCTTGTATCCAAATTCCTGAGAAACGGGCCATCCAGGGAAGATGTTCCTAATTAGCCAAGGAAATTGTGGGTGGGGGGGGGGAGGGAGATGCATCATCTCCAGCTGCGGTCAAGAGCAGCTGTGCTGATGCACGTGCTGGTCTCAGAGGATAACGCTTTCCTTTAAGTTTGGTTAGAGTATGTCCCCCTGCAGTGTAGCTTTAGCCACACTGGACCGGCTAAAACCCAACGCCACATGGGCTAGCCTGAGTTGAAGACCAAAACACTCACACTCCTCTCTCCCTCTTTCTCCAGTTTCCTTTGTCTATGAGGCAAACGCAACATCATTCGGAAGCAGCAAACACCTTATTCTCTAACACACACAAAAAATAATCTCCTTATTTTTGCTTGATTACCTTGGAGACCCAATTAGAATTTTGCTTTGCATAATAGATGTGTTCTTGGAGGTTTGAGGGCAAATCACTTTCCGTGCCCGTAAATCAAATTCTATCCGAAATTTGCTCTCTAAGAAAGCTCGGCTCTGAACCCTTTTAGGCAGAGAGAATCTCTCTTGTAACTTAAAGAATCTCTCATCACCTTTATTAGTCAAGGATGGTCAACCAAAGGGCTTTTCTTGTCTCAAGGGGCAGAAAATAGCCTCATTTCAAAATGTCCCACAGGATTGGACTCTTTCTTCACCTTCTTTTTCCTAGGGCAAAATAGGTCCATCTAAATGCCAAAAACTGCCTTGTTTCCTTTTCTTTCTTACCAGGGGTCCTGTCCTACATTTCTAGCCTCCCAGGGCCCTCATGCTTTCTATAGCCTGTAGAAATATCTGCTCTCAAGGAAGAGGCAATGACAGCCACTTACCCCAACATGACAGTCAGACTGTTAGCTCCCTCTTCTGGGATACCAGCATCCCTACCAGGGCAGGAAAAGCTCTGTCTCCTGAGAAGAGGTTTCAAGGCTCCTTGGATGAGTAGGTGGAGGAAGAATTCCTTGGGATAAAAGATTCTGATAGGGACTACTAGCCTATTCTCTGTACAGGTAAGAACCCCATAAAGGGCTGCTGTAAGGCAGGAAAGGTCACCCTTAATATGCTGCCTGGGACTGGTGCTGAGCACTCACCAGACAGAATCCATAGTCAGGAGCAGGAGGTTGAAGACAAGCCAGCAGCAGCTATAGTGAGCACCCAACACACTCAAGAACAAGGCCTTTTCTTGCCTTCATAGGTGAGGAACAGGCAATTTGGGTCCCCTCTGTGCCACCCGCTCTCTGGTCGTGGCTCACTGGGGAGATGCCATCTGTGAGCTGGGAATTCGTGGAGGTCACTTCTGCAGCAGGAGTTTGGGAAAGGAAGCTGCGTAGCTCTTGCTATTCAAGCTGAACACTTGGAAAATGACCCATCATCTTCGCCTTAAACTTTTCCATACGCTCAACATTATTAGAATTTCTCCTTAACAACACAAATCGTCCTCAGGATCCTGGACAGCTGTACGAAAAAATGTTCTGTTCCCCACCCTTTCCCTAGAGTTCTCATAATGAAGGTGCTTAGTTAACACAAATTACCAGCTTTGCTTTTGACTTTTCTGACAGATGAACAAACATAAAATCGTCATTACTATATAGGCCCTGCTGGCCAAATCCATTTCAATTATCTATCACCGACCTCTCTTGGTGAGGTGGGAAGACACTGATGGAGATTTCCGGGTTGTACTGTTAATTCCAGCAAGCTGTCTGTGTCACGCTGATGGGTGGAATATAAGAAGGCCTCAGATATAAACCAAACTGCAGAGCTGGGCTGTCTAAGTTATGTAAAAAAATAATAACAACAAAAACACTGTCTTCCTAGTACAAATTAGGAAAAAGAGATAGAGAACATAGTTAAAGGAGGACCAGAGTGGGATGCAGGAGGCCTAAGTTCCTGCCCCAGGCTGTCTCCAATTCTCTGTGTGATCTTGACGTGTCCTTGTCACATGCCAGGGCACCGTAGACTCATCTGTGACATACAGGGGTGGACTCAATCAGTGTTCTCGTGTTATGTGCTCCAGACCCCAGAGACCCCCAAAGTTACTTTATGGGTTTCAGAAATGTTTTATTTTAAAATTCTCTGTTGATAAAACGTTGTTAGTTATTGATAACACTGTGATAGCCGCGGCTCCTAACACCGTGCAGACTGGCGGCAACTCACGTGACCTGGTGAACCCAAGTTTGTGGAAGTCTCAATACAGAGCTCCTGCTGACTGTCCGAGCCGTTGAAGACGAACTGTCGCAAAACAGTCACCATTTGTGTCTCCCCAGCATTGCGAATTAGGATTTTCTTCAGACTGTGAAAAGAAAAGAAAATGCAGAAGTAAATTGGATTCCGAAACTGAAACACGACATGGGTCCCCATAAGGTCTAATTTCTAATTTTCTAATTTTCACTAGCCATAAACTTGTTTATTTATAAAATAAACACATTTGTCAGCATGAATCAATTAATCTATTATTAACCAATAATAAATATGCATATCTTTATAAAATAATGCTGTGTCTGTTTTTGTAGCTTAAGGCTCTATATAAAATTTCATTTGAAAAAAGTGGTTCCATTCCTTAACAAAGTTTGAAAAACCACCGGACTAATTATCTCCAATTTTCCTTCCAGTAAGAGGATATTTTATTCAAATCCTTCTCTGGGGATAGGAGAATTGTATGACTTCAGGAAGTTTATGGCTTAATCAGAATATTCATAAGGAAAACAAACAGCTAACTTGATTCCCACAAGTTGCCCTGGATAGCTTTGCTGCCCTTCCTGAAGGGTCTCACAGCCTAGTTGCAGCCACTTACCTGTAAATGACTGAGCGACACAAACAGAATGAGGTCAGGAGGGGGAGGCATCTCCTCCGCGCCAGGCTCTGTAGTGGGCGTATTGCACATGTCATTTTATTTATTCTATTTATTGCTACTCAAAACTCTTTGCCGTATTGTTTCCCTCTTCCAGAATTGGTCACTGGGGTGGTTACACAGGCAGTGAGTGGCAGAAGCTGATCTCAGGTCTTCACTGCCCCACCACAAAAAACCAGCTCTGGGTGAGCAGTGAACAGCATCAAAAACTCTCCAGTGCCCAGTCCGGGGGGTGGGGGTGGCAATTCATGCAGACTATGCAGTTAGGGAAGGCTGCAAGGAGGAGCTGGCATCTGTGCCAGATCTTAAAGGATGAGTAGAAATTCTTCAGGAATTTAAGAAAGGAAAACTTTTCCAGCTGGTGGAGACAGTGTGAGAACAGCACAGAGAGAAAAATTTTAGGAGAATGACTGCTCGGGTGGCTGATAAGCATCTTATGTGGCAGGAATAAGAAGGGTGGGCGAGAACACAGGGATGAACCAGGCAGAGGGGTCAGAGCTGGGTCCCCAGTGCTAGAGACTCAGCCTGGAATTCCAGCCCTCAATGCCACCCTGGCAAGAGGACACTGGCCATCAGTGATTCAGACTATCTGTGCCTTTGTGCCCACTGCCTTGTGCACCCGGAGAGCTCTCCCTAGCCCACTTCTGCCTGGGGACATCTTTGCTGTTGTTTCAGCCCAGCCAACTCCCACCTCTTCGATACAGCCATCCACACCTGAGCCCTCAACCAGATGCGCTCCCTCTTGCCTCTGAACAGCCAGGGCTCTTCCTCTTCTTTTTTTTTTTTTTTACACAGGTTCTCACTTTGTTGCTGGGGGCTGGAGTGCAGTGGCATCATCACTGCAACCTCAAACTCCTTGGCTCAAGCTATCCTCCTGCCTCAGCCTCCTGACTAGCTGGAACTACAAGTTTACACCACCATGCTCAGCTAACTTTTCTATTTTTAATAGAGATGGGATCTCACTCTTGCTCAGAGTGGTCTGGAACTCTTGGCTTCAAGCGATCCTCCTGTCTCAGCCTCCCGGAGTGCTAGGATTACAGGCATGAGCTGCCGTGCCTGGCCCCAGAATTCTTTTGCTGGTTCAAAGTAGAGCCTCAATGAATGATCACATGATGATTATGTTTTCCTGGCGAGAAACATGCTTGAGGAAAGATACCGAAGTGGAGGCTGGGGCGTCAGCCGCAGTAACATCTCCACGCTGTGCTCACAATCCAGTCAGCACTTCAAGGCCAACAACCCCTGACCCCAGCCTCCAGCCCCTGCCCTTCCCCTCACAGCCCCAGACATTGGAATCCCTATCCTTAGAGCCAGGCAGGACCCCTCTGGAGCTGGGCATGGCTCCGGGTACAGCACACTCCGCTCCAACCCTCCTGTCTCTGCATTTTTGGAACATTTCCTTTCCCAATGTCAGAGGTCCTAGCATCTTGGAAGTGCTCGGGAAAATGTTTGAATGTTTGTTGAACCCAACGGAACTGGAGCTGGGACCTGGAACTCTCTTCCACTGGCCCTGAGGGAAGCACTCAGAGCAGCCCTCCAGAACAAAGCCTGGCCTTGGTGGCCAGCGTGGCGTGCCCAGAGCATCACATGACTGGACATGAAAGGGCTGAGGAGGGCGCTTGCTGGAGAGGCACTTAGCCTGGAAAACCTGAAACCATCCCCTTGACTGAGGGCCGCTAACCACAGCCCCAATGAATGATTAATGATTATGGCCAGAGCTTATTGCAAACAGGCATGTGACACCTGCAGGACCTGCCCACGTGATTGATGAGCCACTGAGGGTACAGCAGGCTGCAGGGGGAATGGGTCGCTCAGTCTGCAGCCAGGGAGCACCCATTGTTGTGGGGGGGGAGTGTGAGCAGAGTGACACCAGCGCCTGTGCTCTGGACAGCAGCTTATCTCATGAAAGCCACCCAGGCTGACCTGCCTGATCTGTCCAGGCAGTGGCAGGAGGCCGTGGGGTCCTGGGCTAAGCACAAACGAGGCGGAAGGTGCTGCAGTGAATGAAATGAGGCCACTGCATTCCTAGCCAGTGCGGGGTGGCAGGGAGACAGCTGTCCTTCCACAACCGAGGAGTGTTCATGGTGCTTTGAGAGACAACTAAGTGCTCTGTGGCAGGAGTCCCCAACCTAAAGTGAGTTGTATAATTATTTCACTATATATTACAACATAATAATAATAGAAATAAAGTGCACAATAAATGTAGTGCACTTGAATCATCCAGAAACCATCCCCTGCTCCTGGTCCATGGAAAAATTGCCTTGCATGAAAACAATCCCTGGTGCCAAAAAGGTTGGAAACCGATGCTCTGTATGGACCGAGCAGGCTGCAAAACTGCACCACCTGGCCTAAAACACCTCCCCAGCCCTCCCCACCACGCCTGTCTGCCGGAGACAACTTCCCCCGCACCGCACCCCGTATTGCATTCCAATAGGATTTGCAGAGGGAAGAGGAGGGAGGCTGAAATGAAGTCCCCACTCTCATGCTTCCTCTGTTCTTCGCAGGCCAGCCCGCAGCCAGAGAGACAAGCTAGCTCTGTGTCCTCATGCTGCCCACCCCTGCCAGACCGAACCCGCGTTTCCACTGCCAAAGCCAGATCCTTCGGGAGGCTGGTCCTGGCTCTCTGATAGACGACTCGGTACAGACCAGCCAGACTGATGGGGCAGGGACTGTGGGGGATGGGGAAGGCCTGGCCCTGCCTTCGGGGGTTTGTGGTCTTGTCAGTGAGACAAGCTTCCCTCACGTGAAACAAGCTCAGGCAGAACAGAGCATCAGCCCTACACGGGCTGCTGAGAAGGAGTGAGAAAAGGGACAGTGGCATTGGGTCGAGAGGCCTCTAGGGGAGGCCAGGGAACCTGAGAAGGCCCCGCAAGGCCCCTGTGGGCTAAAAGCCTCTTTCCAGGGCAGATCCACTGCACAGTCTGGGCCACCAAAATGTCCAAGGCCACCACCTCCCACATGGTCTCCAGAGGCATCTCTGAGTGGCCCTGAGGCAGCGGCAGCAGGCAAGTCCAGCAGGGACCCTAGACCTCTCAGAGACGACCCAGAGAGCCAGCCAGGAGCCCGGGGATGGCCCTCATGGGGGCCGGCTGCTCGGCAGATCTGGCTCCGTTTCATCTTAATACACTCCTGTGTGTACCTGACATCCGATACTTGTCCTAGAGCATGCAAATCTAATAAATTCTTGGCTCCTGCAAGTTTCTTTAAAAAATATAAAAGAGGATCATATATAAAGAAGTTGATTAATATGCACCCTGCTAAAACAGCCTGGAACATCTGTGTATTAAGTTCATTTATTAAATTACACCAATCTGTATTTTAATGAGTGAAAGATACAGTACTTATTCTGTCATCCATCAAAATAAACTCAGGAAATACTTAACATTATAATCATTTTTCTTGTTTGAACACGAGTTATGAAATATGAATCCTGCACTAAGAATGCCGGGCTTGCCGTCATGATCAAATATGTTTTCACAGGTGCAGCAAATATTCAGTTTTCATTTCTTTCTCCAACTGTTGAAAATATAAACCATGTTTTCTATTCCTTCGCTGGGTAACTCTGCCTCCCTGCACATGGCACCCATTATTGCAGTCTTACTACCCCACCGTCTTTTTTTCCCCCAAACACACTCCTAAAGTTGCTTAGTAATGAAAACACAGGCTTCTGTGGGCCTCAGCACAAGCTCTTCCCCGGGGGGCTTTTTGGGCTCAGGCTCAGGCACTGCCCTTCTCTTGCACCCTGATGGTACCACATCCTCTTGGCCAGAGCCGAGTTCATAAGCCGTTGGAAGCAAACAGTCCATTTGATGGAAACACAAAAGGCAGTTGGGCCTCAGCTTCTCTGCTGCCTTCAGCCCAGCTGGAGGGTCTCCCTGCCCACACGTTGCCTCTCAGAAACCACTCCTCTCAAATAAGGGGCCACTTTAATATGGACTGAAGCCTCAGGAGTGAGTGCAGGGTTCACCTGTGTTCAGCTATTCTCAAACCAAAAGTTCTGGGACCCTCGGAGCAAATCTGTTCACAAAGCAGCCAGTTTCCAGGAGCAGAGGAAGGCCCGTCCCTCTGCCATTGTCAGTGGGAGTTCACCGTGGCCGAGGCTACAGCTATGAAATCTGCTGAGCAGAGCTGGCCCCACAGGATGAGGCTGATGAACCCAGCTACACGCTGGCCAGGCTTCTGCCCACTGAACTCATTCAGCTGTCCCTAACGCCAGAAGGTAAGTCACACTTGGACCACTTACCTACCTCCTGCCTATCTCTCTGATTTCATTTCTGGCTGCCCCCACTGGTCCCATCACACGTGCACAACACGCACCTGTTACTGTCCAGCCCTCCTGAACACCCACCTGCTGGTACACAAACCTGTCACGTCCCCTCCCTCCCCCGGCTTTTGTCCATGCTCTTCCCTCTGCCTGGAATTCCCTTCTTTGTCCCGCCTTTTCCTCGCCTGATGAATGACTTCACTTCGATGTCAGGACCCACCTGGTGGGAAAGCCCCATGGAGGGAGCCAGTCATTTTGGCCACTGGGAGTCAGGGAAACCTCACTGAGGAGGTGACATGGACCCATGAGCTGGAATTGTCCAGAAACGGGAGGGTAGGGAGGCATTCACAGCAGAAAGAACCCTGTGAGCAAAGGCGCAGGACTCAGGAGCACTAAAACTATTCCAGGATGGAGGAAGACAAAGGTAGATGGGTGGGGCAGGGAAGAGATGGGACAGGGATGAGGGTTTGGGGCCAGATTAGGAAGGATCTTGTGTAGTGAGCTAAGGGATGTTACGCTATAGGTAAGGAGGAGCTTTTGCAGGGTGTTAAGAATTCAAGAGATGTGTTCATATTTGCATTTTAGAAATGGAGGCTACTGATAATTCAGTGTAGAGAAAGGTGTCTGTGGGAAAGTCTGGAGCAGGCAGAGAGGCCGGTGGGACGCTGCTGGAACAGCAGAAGCAGGCACATTGGGAGTGTGCCTGCAGGCAGTGCAGGGCTCCCTCCTGCATGCTGGGGACGTCACACAGGAGGGGTGCAGGAGGATTTCTGGGAAATGTCATTGATTGCCCAGGCTCCCAGCAAGCACAGGTGTAGACCCTTGCTCCTCTGGGCCCAAGTAACTAGGATCCACAGTCCAACTAGGGCCTGGACCTGTTTGGCCCCGGACCTGAAGGCCTGCTGATTCTTGCAAGATGCTGCTAGCCCAGAGACCCTTCCTCCCCACTCCACACTTCCTATCCTTCCTTCCCCATTCCACACCCACCTCCAACAAAGCTTTGAAACCTGAAACGGCATCCTCCTGGGAGATTTGAGACTGAGTTTTAGAAACCCTTAGAACCATGGGGGAAAGTCATAAATAGGCAATTCACAGAAAGGGAGCAGCAAATAGCTAGTACTCAGGGTGATATTCCACGCAGTCAACGACAGATGCAGGCGCTAACCCGATCAGAACAGACTCTGGCTGAACCTCTGGGCAGGGTGGCAGAGGAGCCCTGCAGTGCTAGGGACCCCTGGGGATACTGAATTTTGGGGAGGCCTAGAGGGTTCCAGGGGAGGGGTTGGCCAGGCCAATAGTGGGGAGCATTTGGGGGCTCAGGCAGTGGTTATTTAACAACCAGTCCCTACTGACTGAATATCAGTTTTACTAAGAGATGTTGAAGCTCACCAGTAATTGAGGAAACACAAACTAAAATGAGAACGAGCTACCACTTTCACAGGTGGGATTGGCAGGGAGCTGTCACCCAGATTCCCACTCCAGGAAGGGAGCACAGGGAGTGCAGTCAGGGTCGGCCTCCCTGGCGGTTGGCCCCAGCCACAATAGAAATGGGATCCTCACTCCAGGGCTTGCCCAGGATCAACCTCACAGTTCGACTTCTTCCTCTACCCAATCTTACATCGTCCCTCTTCCCCTCGCAGATGCTGATCCCTTATAATCGCCTTTTTGCTCACCAAACACCATCTCCGTGTCTGTTTCCAGAGAACCCAGCCTGCAAGCCAGGGAGAGTCAACTCTAGCCTTGCTGCTGGGAGAATAATCTGACACAGCCCCTTGGAAGGGAAGTCCGACAGCACCTCATGAGATTAAGTGTGCGTACCCCTGAGCCCCAGCACCCCCACGCCTGGGTGCGTACCCCAGAAAGCCTTGCTCACCCACCTCACCTTGCCACGTGGAGAGGCATGGCCAGCCCAGCGTTGTCTCTGGTAGCAGACAGATTACTATATGGGCAATCTCAGCATCTCTTGCCAGGGAGAAGGGTGTGTAACATGTAGGGATGAGCACATTGGATTCCACACAATGGTCAGACATACAGAACTGCATTTGCACAGAGCAACATGTGGAGTTCACAAGTACGGTGTTGAGTAGAATCCAAGACAAGGATTTGAGTGCCACTCATTCACTCGGGCAGTGATCTCAGGAAACACTGGTAGACAGGGGGCAAGTGAGACGGGGAGAGTTTATTAATGAGCAGGGCGTCTCTGTGGGCACCCAGAGTCTGTCCTGCTGCGGCCCTCGGGGGCTTTCTACAGCAGCAGTTCCCAACCTTTTCGGCACCAGGGACCAGTTTCATGGAAGACAATTTTTCCACAGCCCAGGGGGTGGGTTGGCGGGAGGGGTGGTAAAGAGGTAAGAGGTGCAGGAGGAGGTGGAGCTCAGGCAGTGATGCCAGCGATGGCGATGGCGAGTGGCTGTGAATACAGATGAAGCTTTGAAGCTTCGCTCACTCCCCTGCCCCTCACCTCCTGCTACGGACTGGGACTGGTCCGTGGCCTGGGAGTTGGGGACCACAGTTCTAGACCATGCCTCAGAACTAACTATGGGAAAGCTGCGTATTCTCACCATCGTAGATTGAGGGCGGCTCCCAGAGGTGTTGGTTGCCCTGCATCTCCAGCCTGCCCTGCTCTTATAACCAGAGAAAGCCCTAAAGAGTCCCAGGAGCACGCAGTAAAAGCCATTGGCTCACCTAGGAACAGTGAGTGACAAAGGAATATCCGTGGGGCGCTAAGAGTGAGGGCTAAGAAACAGTGAGACGTACAGCACAGAACCTGTGTGGAGTGAAAGCATGTCATGTACTTTAAATTTACTTTCTAAAGAAAGTATGGACGATGGTTTGGAAGAACATGCATCAAACACACTGGAGTAACATTCAGGTCACCTACTGTGCAGCCCCTTGGTGAAGGCAGGGTCCCCAATGCTGGACAGGTGACACTGACAGCAGTGTATTAGTCACAACCCTCATGGCCCAGGAGAGGACACTGCACACCAGGCAGGGCCACATGTGAGGGGGTGGAACTTGGAGCAGAGTGACCCAGAGGGGCTATGGGAGGCAGGTGTAGTGACAGGGGTGTGGGCTGCCCCTAGTTAGCTGGGAGGATGTGACTGGCTTGTTTGAATAATTCCACAGCCGGCAGGGAGGTGAAACCCCCAGGGTCGGGGATTAGGTGGGGTGCAGCTGGCCCAGCGATGGGGGATCTAGCCTGGCAAGGAGCCCTTCCCGCTGGGCAAGGGCATATCTGGCGAGAGCAGAGGAGCTCACCACTCAGCCTCTGGGGCCCTGTGAGGCTCAAAGGTGTCAGCGCAGCACGACACCATTTACAATGCAAATGGGTTCCTGTGGTGGGAGAGAATGGGGTAGCGATGAGAAAAATATACCAAAACAAAAGACAGGTCTTGATGTGAGTGTGACGGGAACCTCAATTCTGTAGGCTTGAGGTTCTCTGAAGTAAACAATAACACTTTTTAGAAAACAAGAAGAGGGAAAGAATGAGGTTCAGGTGGAGGAAAGGGGTGAACTGGGCTGTCAAATACACCAGGCTGCAGGCCAGGAGTCTGTGTTCTCACAGAACAGAAAATGCTATTTGTTACAAAATGTCCTGGGGACGATTGCCCATTGAGATAGCAAGAATAGAGAGAAATAAAACTTCAGACAGAGTTCAATGGCTGAGCCAGGCCGGTTGGGTGGCGAGGCAGGCTCTCCGCGTGAGAGCGCAGCAGGCGTAGGGCTGGAGGCAGAGTCTGCAGAGGGACTGCAGCTGGCTAGGCTTGTTCTGTCACTCAGACACTTTCCCCGGGAAAACTGGTAGAGTCACCTTCCAGCATCCACAGGGAGCCGTGTGGAGACCTGCACACCTAATAAAATATAACCGGGACGGTTATAATCATGAAGCTTCTAGACATCAGGACTTTTCAGAAACTTCGACAGGGACAAGGTTAGGATAGACAACTGCAGAAACTTCATGCTGACCTGTATCACTGGGGTGGGAATAGGGGATAACAGAAGGCCATGCATCCTCTGTTGTCGGGTCACCCTTCTGAAACTCAGCCAGAAACCATGGGTGGCCCACTGCACCCACAGATCCAATGTCCCCCAATTGAATCCTGGAACTCACTACTTAGAAATAAGTAGCCCCAACTCCACTCTCTTCTGCCAGACATGACAAGGAATGTCCTGACCTGGCAAGGTCTCCAAAGCCCCAGAGGAAGTCCTTCTGTGCAGACCTGAAAGGGTAGTGCTCTTCTCTCTCCCTTCACAATTGGGTGAAAAATCCAACAGGATAATGAATGAGAAAGAACCTAGAAACATGAAGCCCTGGGCAAATGCAACACAGGCAGCAACTACTACCTGCCCTATGTGAGATCACCTTGGAAACTGAGGCTCCAAGTGGCCAGAGGGAAGAAGGGCTATTCTGCTGATGATCAGACAGAAGGCAGGTACCTCCAGCTCTCTGCCCCATGCATGTGGCCCACATTTCCCTCATACAACACCTCCCTCCTGCCAACCCACCGGTCAGCTATCAGCTGATCTCACTGGCAATGGCACTTACGGACATTTGTCCTACTTTCTGCTTTGATATGTTTCCTGAGACACTCAACCAACTCCATGGTGTTTCCCTTCAACAGGATGTGCAGATACGCCATTAAACAAAACCGTCTTTGAAATAACTCTCAGGGGCTGCTCTTGGGAAGTGGCCTGGTTCATTTTTTCCTACAGGGTCATGAACATGACTCAAATTTAGATATATCCAAAATGAATTGATGTGTACACTATTCTTGAAATATGCAGTTCCAGATTGTGTTTCTTTCACATAGGCAACAAAATGCCAAAGCCAAGGCACTAGATTCTGATCCTACTTAATTCTAGCCCAGCAGTTCCCAAAGTGTGGTTTATGAAGCTCTAAGGCACCCAAGACCCTTTCAGGAAATCCATGAGGTCACGACTATTTTCACAATAATACCAAGACAGTATTTGCCTTTTTTGGTGTCAACTTGTGTATTGATGGTGCAATAGCAGTGGTGTGGAAACCACTGGCACCTTAGCAGGAATGTAGGCAATGGTACCAAAATGTACGGGCAGTAGTATTCTTCACCTGCGCATAGTCACAGTAAATTTTTTTTAAAAAAAGATAGCTTTGATTAAGAATGTCCGTCAAAAGGTCTATTTCCTGTGCTGTCTATATGAGAGCCCTATGTAGCTGTTGAACACTGTGTCTAGTCTGAATTTAGCAGTGCTATGAGTGTAAAATGCACAACAGATATCAAAGACTTAACACAGCAAAAGAACATAAGAGATCTCATAAATAATTCTTTCATATTGATTATATGTTAAAATAATATTTTGAATATACTGGGTTTAATAAAATATATTTTTTAAAAAAACAATGTTCTTGAAGATGTAAAAATTATTAATTTTATTGTGTGGGATGAAATGAGAGATACTCATCCAGCATTTCTGCTACGACCCACAGTATTACAATTGGCTCAAGAAAACGCACTTGTTCCATTGTGTGAGTTCCAAGTTGAGCCAGCCTTTTTATTTTTCATAGAGAACCACTTTTACTCCACAGAAAAAGTGGCTACCTAACAATTTTTGTTGCTAATGATAAAATGCAAACTTTTAAATGAAATAAGAAATTTGGAAAACTTTTATCTGCTACTATGAGCTTGACAGCTTTCTAGTACTTACACACTTTTCTGGTGAGATAGGTGGTGATATTAATGAATGTGATTATTTTATATTAATGAAATATCTCAGGCAACATTTTGAAGATCTGCACAGCTCAGTGAACCAGTGTTTTCAAAATGAGCAACATAATATGTTACAAGGTCATGCGTGTATAACATTTCTATTCAAAGACAAGGTAAACCAATGGATTTTAGTGCAACAGAGTACAAAAAGTTCACTAATGTGGTTTCAGATTCCACAGTGTAACTAACTCTTAAGTACTGGCTGAGTTTGGTATAGAATCACAGAATAATATCCATAATTATCTGAAAACACTAATAACACATAACTCCCTTTTCCAATTATAGATCTGTGTGAGGCTGGGTTTTCTTCACTGCCTTTAGCCAGAGCAGTATATCTCAACAGTATGACTGTAGAAGCAGAGATGAGAACTGAGCAATCTTCTATTAAGCTATATTATAAAGGGATTTACAAAAATATAATACAATGCCACTCTTCTCACTTATTGCTTTGGAAAATAGAATTTTTTTACAAAAATACATTATTCTTGTGAACATGTTCTTGTGTATGACTGATATTTTTAAATGAATTGATAAATACTTTTTAAATTTCTCAGCTTAATTTTTTAATATGGTAAATATTGATAATATAACCCACATAAGCAAAAGACTTCAGTGATTTTTAAGTGTGAAAATACTCCTGAGACAAAGCAATTTGAAAACTGCTACTCTAGAGGAATTTTGTCTTGTCATTCATTGATTCATCAAACATTTATTGAGCATCTATTATGTGGCAGGTTCTCAGTTGAATGTTGGGAAAACGGAGATGGATAAGGCACAGACCTCCTCTCAGGAAGCTCACACTATGGCAGGAAATGGAAAGTTACGATACAGAAGAATTAGTCTAACAAGCGAGCTCTGGAAGGGTCCTGGAACCCAGCTTGGGTGACTGCAGATGACCTCCCCAAGGAAGTGACGCCTGAGCTGGGGCTAGGTCATAAAGGATGAGATCATGTGTCCAAAGAAAGGCTTGGACAAGCCAAAGGAGAGGAGAGAAAGGAGGTTATTTCAGCCAGGAGGAGGTTATTCCAGCATGGTTTATGTAGCCAGCGCGGAACACTGAAAAGTTTCAAGGTGAACAGTGATACGGTCAGATTTACATTTTGTGGGAAAAAAAAATTCCTGCAACAGGGAGAATGAATTTGCTGTGAAGATACTATACATGGGGGGGCTGATAAAGAGGTGACTACAATAACCCAGGAGAGAGGGCGGGGCCCTAACTGGCCTCAAGAAATTTTGAGAGGTAAAATAGACGGAAATCGGTGAGTAATTGGCTTTGATAGGGAGGGAAGAGGAGGAATCGAGGATATCCCCAGCGTTCTAATTTGAGCAGAAGAGGAATGGCTCCAACAACTGATAAGAGAGGGAGATTTAGGGGCCAAGAGAATAAAGATTTGTGTGATATTGAGATGCACAAGGACCATCTCAGGAGAAATATCGGCAGGCGACGAAGGCTGAAGCTCAGAGACGTGTGGGCTGGCGACGAAGAAGCCAGGTGATAGGCAGTGGCCAAAATTATGGGAGTGGATGAGGGTGTGCAGAATGGATATTTACGGTCAAAAGAGAGGGAACCTGGTACAGAACTCTACGAAAAAAAGAATTGAGGAAGATGAGCTCAAGAGGAAGATCCAAGAAGAAAAAAGCAAAGTGGTCCCAGGACGGCCAAGAGGATGAGCTGTCATAGATGAAACTGAGCCTCAGGAATGAGGTGTGGGGAGCATGAAAGGTGGCAGAAATGTCCGGGAAGATGAGGACTAGAAGTTGCTGATTCATTTTGGAGATTAGGAAGCTATAGGTGACCTTAACAAGAGTGGTTTCAGTAGAGTGGTGGAAACCAGATTGCTGTAGAGAAAGAAATTCTTGAGAAGTGAAGAAACGAGGTTCCCAATCCTTGGAAGGGAGAAAGGAGACTGGATGCTAACTAAAGCAGTAAGAAAGAAGGAATTTTTGTTATTATTAATATTATTATTTATGTTGAAGATCCAAGAAACTTAGGATTGTTTATAGACTGAGAAAAAAGAACAAACAGAGAGGGAAAGAATGAAGAATAAAAAAAAAAAGACTTGTGCTTAGTCTCAGAAGCAGAAGGAGGGAATGAGACACAGGGGGGCAGGTGGAGAGGCTGCCTCAACCTGTCCGGCCACTGGGAACAGGGAACACAGGGGCAAATGTGAGATGCCTTTGCAAGGAGTCAGGTGGCAGGAAGCTGGAATAGCTCATGAGGGCTGGCCTCATTTCCTTAATAAAAGGAGTCTCATATACATAGAGTGATTAATAGGAGGAGTTGTTGGGGTAAAATGAGAACAGCTAAAGCTTGGAATAGTTACTGTGAATAACACAAATCAAAGCCGAAGTGTCAAAGCCCCCTTAGATTCAGAGAGTCTGAGCTAGATCCAAGGGGGAAACATGAAATTCTACTACTATGACTGCAGAAAGCCCACCTGTCTGGATCTAAAGGATGAAAGAATGCTCTTGTTTTGGTCAAGTCAGGTATGACATGGACAGCAATGCTAGTGTATCTGCTGGAATGCTCCTTTATCATCAATTCAGGGCAGCAGCACTGACTGCAGGAGGGTTGGTCTGGTCTTTCCACTTGTCTTTACTGTCCAAGTCACCGCAGAGTCGATTGACTCAGCTTCTCTTTGTTTCACATTTTTCGTCTAATAAATGTCAATAAGAAATTCTATCTCGTGTTGGCTGTATTAATGAGAAGATCTTTCTAAGTACCTGGCACCTAATAAGTATTAAATCAATGGCAGGTATACTCTTCATCATTATCATCATCATCATCCTCAAAGGCAGAAGCTATAGCTGATTCCACAGCCATATCAATCCCACAGCCCAAACTCAGACTCACTTATAACACGTGCCCACGATTAGTTGCATTTCATAGTCCTGTGCCCAGCGAGCTCCTTACCCACGCCCTTCCCAGAAGGCTGATAGTCTGAAAAGTGGAATCCAACATTGAGATGCTCTACTTCAATGCAGAGAAGGAGCAGGGAAAGAAAGAGGTGGCTAAAGGAGCATAGGACATAGATGGGAGTGAGGGAAGGAGGAAAAGTGCAAATATTAATTTGTCTTGTCTATAGAAATAATTAGGTGTGGGGAAGGCAGAAATAAAGGTATTTCTCACTTTACACAGTAGGTGAGCTGCTGAGAAATGAGAAGTACTAAAAACCAAATGCTATTTCCTCCTGGACTTACATGTCTCTTGGAATAATAATAACCACTTCTAGACATGCCCATCCCACTGCCACCAAAATCCCACTGTCTGAACACAGGGCTGTGTCAGTGGCCAACTCCTGTCCCCTGAGTCTGCTGTTTGATGGGGCCAAAAAGAAATGTCAGGCACCAAAGATGGTGGAAGGGAGGGGAGAAGCTAAAAGTGCTATAAAGCCAGTGGGGCAGGTTAATCCCCTGCTAGCTTGTCACCTGTTCCTTATTATGAGATAGTGTCTGTCTGCAGCCCAGCCTTGGGTTAGACTATACACAAGAAAAATATTTTAATATATCAACTTTAGGGTTAAAGAAAAGGAGGTGGGGAGGAACAGCCCACAGTTCTATGGAGAAAAAGCTGGCAGAGTGTGCACCAAACCCTAACAGTGCTTCTTTCTGAATGGTAGGCATTCCACCTTCCTATGACAAGCTATCTAATATACCTACATTTTACATAAATATATATAACATTTGTAATCAGAACAACAGTAGAAATTCCTCATGTAAGCAGGGGCATGAAGTGCTATTTAATGTGGTCAGTCATTTGCTCATGCAGGTGTGTGTGAGGAAGCTCTGAGAGGACACCTGAGAGAGGACAGGGTGGCCAGGTGCAGTGGGGCTGAGAGCTGGCCCTGGGCAAACTCGGAAGCCTTAAAGGAGGGAAGAAAGAGTTGGAAAGGCAATCACCAGAGAGGCAGGTCCTGAATACTGGGCTCACCCAGGCTTATCAATGTAGAGATATTTTAAGCCGGAAAGCCCTGTTCACACAGGAGATGTTGCTGTTGCTGTTATTATTAGGGAAAGGGGCTGGAACCCTCTAAAAACTAGGCATATAAAAGGGACAACCCAAAATCAGGAAAAGAGGAAATGTCAAAGATTGTCACAGTAATAGACATTGAAACCCTAAAAGAAAACTTACAGATTATTCCAGTCCAATCCCCTTATTTCCAAAGGAGCAATCAGGAACTCAGCAAAGTCTGGGAACGTGTCATGGTCACACTGCAAGCCAGTGCCACAGCCAGGACCAGAATCTCGGCTCACTCCTCACATCCTTAGTCACAGCTGGGTTGTACCGGCCCCAGTGGCCACAAAGCCTTTCTGTGCATAAGTGACCTTCATTCAGAAGCCAGAGGTGTGGACCCGAATTCCAGGTAGCAAAGAAGCCTTCTCGTCCGGACTCTGGGGCAGGGCTGGAGTCTCCATGGAGGGGCTGCCGGAGCCAGCAGGGGCAGGAGGAACCCTTGCTCCATGTGAGCCACAGGGTGGAGGAGTGTGTGAAGACCCAAGCTGAGCTGAGCCTCCCAGACGCCTTCCTCAAACTGGTTTTGCATTTGGTGACATCTGACCTTGGCCTTGCAGCCCCTCCCCCCACCCAGCAGCCTCCTGACACTCACGGGCTTCTTTTTTTTTTTTTAATTTCAGGAAATTATGAGAGTACAAACATTTTGGTTACATTTTATATCTTTGCCTCTCCCTAACAAGGGTTAGAGGTATGCCCCTCCCCTCCACAGTGCTCACCGTGTTTATTTGGGGGATGGCAGATGTTTAAACCCAAGCATTCCTTACCCCACCCTGGTTTTCCTCAGGCTTGTGTCCCTATTCTGGGAAGCTCACATAGCGGGGAGGTGGCCTTGTGCCCATTCAGAGATCACTGAGGTGCCCCTTGTCCTGTCTGCACCTCAGCGTTTGGTCCATACAGGTTCTCAGGAGGACATGCCTCATTCCAGGCATAAGATCCCTGACATCTGACTATTCTCTCAGTTTTTCTGTGCCACCCTTGATGGCACAGGACTCACTTTAAGCCACATGTCTGGGCAGGAGAAACTTCCCAGACAGAACTGCCAACAGGCAGACCGCAGAGCTGCCTACCGACACCTTTCCCCCATGAACGCCCTTTCTAAAGTGGGCAGGAGGGGGCTCAGGATGCCCTCCCTCCCTGTCTACACATGAGTCCTCGCTAATCCCCTAAGAGTATCAGCTTCCGGAACTGTATGTCAAGACAACTCGTTTTCTCTACTTCTAACTTTTCCCATCTCTTCCCTGAGGGACTGATCATAAAACAGCCTGGTTGCTTAAAACAGGTTGCATGGAGGGAGGAGAGGAAAATATTTAATGGGGGAGAAAAACCCCACGTAAGTTAATACAGCAAAATGTTGTCATGCTATATACACATTCCTTTAGGGTTTGGATGCGCAAGAAAATTTGCATGTGTGCTGAGTTATCTGTGGGCAGGGATGTCACTGCAGAAGTTGGGAATAAGTAGGGGAGAGCAGGGACTCCAGAGAAGTGCGGTAGGGGAGAAATTCCTCCACCTCAGGTCTTTTTTCCCTGGGTGCCAGTGGAGGAGCCTGAGAGTCATCCGGAGGCTGAGAGCACTGGAGACACCAGGCTTGGTGAGGGCCATGGCAGCCTTACTGTGCAGCGCCTCTGGGCCAAAAGATGCCCCACTGAGATTTCAAATTACAGAAGATGTTCCATCCTCTGGCCTGACCCAGCGCTGGACCAGAGAGCAGGGCTTAGCCAGCAGGAGAAGGGCTGCATTCCAGCCGGACGAGCCCCTCCGCCAAGCACTTTTATGCCTCACACAAACTCCATGACCATCCGTGGAAACCCGGCTATCTTTCATTACAAAACCGGGTTGTATTTTAGATAAGATTTCAAGAGAACCTGCAGGAGGGCATGGTTCCACACTCAACAGTCATGGGTAGTTGGGGAACTCAAAACCCCAAACAAGGTAATCAGACATTGGCGCAGCACATGAGTATGTAGTTTGGGTCTGTTGTTTTGGTTAAAGGAATCTCCGCCTCTCAGGTAATAAGCCAAAGCTTGAGAATGAAATATTAAAAAAGAAGAATTCTATGCTCAAAAGCTTACTTGCTACCCTAAATGGTTTTCATGTACCTATATATCTCTGTTCCTCAATGTAAATGCCATGGGACACACTGCAGGGAACTCAGAGCTTTACAATTCACCTTCCAAGGTTAAAAAATGATCAACAAGAGAAGGGAAAAGAATAAAGAAGTTAAGCCAGCCCTTGCATATGCTCAATTTTCTGGTAACACAGATCATATCTGAAGGAAAAGCTGCTTCTAATCAAAGGTGGTTGCATAGCTGTTATAATACTTTCCACATTGGACGTTTTAACTAGTGCACAGTGTCCTAGGAGGCCTGTGCATAAACGGACTGTCAGGTTGAGGAGGTTTGCTCCCTCAAAGGCAAGTCTGCGCTAACACATATGGAATGATATACCTCCAAGACACAGCCCAGTGCAAAGTTGAGGTGCAAGTTGCCAAGTTAACCTAATTGTAGGCTGCTGTTCACACTGTGGAAATGAACTGCTCCACCTGAGGAGCTTCCCAATATCAGCCTTCAAAGGCACTGGTGACATGGCCCCAGGACTCTCGATACTGCTGAGGAAAGGCCCCACAGGGCACGTCATTGAGGACTCAAGTATGAAGCTTGCAGGGATTCATATGTCGTGGAGATGGTTTGCTTCCAGGGTAGACGGTTATCTGGGCCAGAGCCCACCAGTCTCATCCCAGATCCACTGAGGGCTCGCTGGTTTGCCAAGAACCTGAAGAACCTGTCCTATGCAGCCAGCCAGCAACTTCTTCCTCACCTCCGGCTCACCCCTCCGCAGACTCTGAGGAGAGCTGCCCCTCAGCACTCTTACAGTGATCGTAGCATGGAAACAGCACTGTGTTTGCCAGATACTGTTTCACTTTCCTCTTCTGGAGTGTACAAGATGACAACATTTTCCAGCCTTCCCTATACTTAGGGGGAGGCACGTGACTGCGTTTGTCCAGTGGAATATGAGCAGAAGCGACATGTGGCACTCCTGGGTTACAGCAATTAAAGGCCAGTGTGCCTTCGCCAGGGTGTCCTTTTTCCTTTCAGAGACCACATATTCAGGATGGCAGCATCACAAAAGGAAGGGAATGAGGATTCCTGAGTTCCTGCATGGAGAAGCATGGCCAAGAAGAGCCATTTAATCCACATGAGACTACGCAAGTAGGAAAGAAACCTGCATGGTGTTAAGCAGCTGAGTCTGCAGGATCATTTGTTACAAAAGTTAGAGAAGTTTACGTTAACTAACCCAATGACGGTCTGTGTCTCCCAGAACCAAAAGTTAACGAGCCCTCTTTTACAGCTGGCTCTTCTTTCAGCATACTTTCACTCAACCTGAGAATGCCCTAGAACTGGGTCGCCTCTAAGGCTGAAAAGGAGGTTTCCGTAAGGAGGGGCTTCCAGAGAAGGAGGCTTTCTGAAAATGAGAAAGTCAAGTGTTCTTCTTTCTGAGAAATTATTTCTTCTATCACTTCCTCTTCCTCCTGGAGGCTAAAAGAGGGACTTGGGATAGCTCTATTCCCAATGCCAGACAGATGACATATATATACGTATATGTACATGAGCATGTCAGGTGGTGATGGGAGCTCTGAAGAAACATAAATGAGGGTAATAGGGTAAAGTGTGGAGGGGAGAGAGTTACTATTTCATTTAAAAGAGTCAACCAAGCCCCTCTGATTAAGTGACATTTGAGCAAAGAACTTAAGGAAGAGAATAAGCCATGTGAGCACCTGCAGGAAAAGTGCTCCAGGCAGATGGAACAGCAGGTGCACAGCCTCTGGGGCAGGGGCATAATTTGATGAAAATTAAGTCATCTTGTGTAGCTGAAGCAGAGTGGAAAAGGAGCAAAGTGGTAAGATACGGCCACAGTGGCCAGGGACAGATCACACAGGGCCCTGCAGGCCAGGGAAAGGACTTGGGATTTCTCTGAGACAGTGGCAGTTCCGTTCTTTCCCACTTCAGATTCCCTATGTTATAGTTTTTACCCAGCAGCCAGAGTGACTATGTTACAATCCAAGTCATATCGTGTCACCTATCTGCCCAAAAATCCTCATTGCATTCTCACATCAGAGTAAAATCCAGACTCCTTACAATGGCCTCAAGGCCAGCCCTTCCTACACTCTCTGGCACTCCCATTGCCTCTCCGACCTCAGCATCCCCTCTCTGCCTCCTTGATGTTTCTTGAAAAAAACTAAAAGAAAGAAAGAAAAAAAGGGTGAAAACCAAGCAAAAACCAAGTAAAGACTTCTTAAAATTCTCTATGCCTTAGGAGTAATGAGAAAACTGGCAAAATTTGTCAGAATCAGCTTTTTCAGAACTCTGGAAATAAAGCCAAACACTTGCAGCAATCAGGGGAGTGTCTGTTCAAGAAGTCTGAATTTTGAAAAGAACAGAGACATTTTAGGCATTTTAGTTGCCCTGTTTCCATCACTCCTGCTCCAACTCCATGGTAACTTTGAAAACCAACAGCCTGATATCACACTAAAAACCATCAGCTTGGCAGCCACTGCAGGGGTACAATGGTGATGGAGCTCCTTCAAAGTCTAATTCCAGAGAACTGTCATTTGATCTATATGGTGGTTCCCTCAAAGACCCCATCTTCAAGGCTGCCTCTATTTGACCTGATTCATATCTTACCAGCTACAAAAATCCTTTTCCCTGGGAGTGTTTGTCAAAATAAGTTAGAGGCTATTGATTAACCTTGAAGTTTTGAGGTAGTGGACAACAGTTGGGGAAAACAATGTGCTAATCAAAAAACTTAAAAAGAAAATCTTGGGAACGAACTGTTCACAGGGGATTTGAAAAGCTATGACATATTCCTGGGACTCTAGAAGGCCATGTGCACGTGTAGGGCTGTGCACATGTTCAGAAAAGACCTAAGAAGGCCCTAAACTGGCACTGTGGGCTGATCTTGGACTCTGGGAAAGCATAAAGTGAAGGCAAATACAGAGTTGTCAACTATCTAACTAGATAGTTGTGTACTGAAGACACACCTCAACACACACACAAAGCCCCTAGGCAAAGACTGGAAGAATTATTGGTTCCAGACATTTAAGATCTCTATCCAATTATTAGCTGACATTTAAGCTAATCAGGCAGAGATGGCAGTGTCTACATGCAAGAAAGAATATAGACTTCACAGAATTATTACTAATTCAGAAAAGTCCCTGAAGAAATAAAAACAAAAACACAAAAAGAAACACCACCAACAACAAACCAAGGGAAAGGAAAAGAAACTAATTTCCTGCGTTTCCACATTATATTATTTAATTTGTCCAATTTTTAACAAAATATTATGAGAGATGCAAAGAAATAAGAAAGTATGGCCCATACATAGGGGAGGAAAGCAGCCAATAAAGAAAGCTCAGGCATTGTATTAGTACTTACTAGACAAACACTTTTAAAAAATTATTATAAATAAGTTAAAAGAACTAAAGGAAATCATGTCTTAAGAACCAAGAGAGTATGAAAAGGATGCTTCCTGAAAGAAATATCGATAGAAATAGAAATTATTAAAAAATAGAAAATTATGGAAGTAAAAAGTATAGTAACTGAAATGAAAAATTCACTAGAGCAGTCAAATAGCAGATTTGAATAAGCAGAAGAGAGAATCCTCAGCCTTGAAGATAGAACGATTGAGATTACTCAGTCTGAGAAACAGAAAGATGAACATATCTTCAAAGACATGGGAAACACTATCAAGCATACCAAAATACACTTGATATGGGCAGAAAAAAATATTTGAAAGAAAGATAAAAACTTCCCAGTTTGATGAAAAACATAAATCTACATATTCAAGAAGCTTGATGAATTCCAAGCATGATAGACTCAAAGAAATCCACAGTGAGACACATTATAGTCAAATCATCACAAGCCAAAGACAAAGAGAGAATTTTGTAAGCAGCAAGAGAAAAGTGACTCATCATGCATAAGGGATCTGCAATAACATTAACAGCTGATTTCTCATCTAAAATTATGGAAGCCAGAAAGTGGAACGAACTATTGAAAGTGCTGAAAGAAAAAAAAATGTCAACCAAGAATTCTACATCTAACAAAACTAAATTTAAGAATGAAAGAAAATTAAGACAAAATTAAGACCTTCCCAGATAAACAAAATCTAAAGGAGTTTGTTACTAGTAGTCCTGACCTATAATAAATGCTAAAAGGAGTCCTTCAAGCTAAAATGAAAGGACATAGTAATTCAAAGCTATAGGAAGAAATAAAGAACACTAGTAAAGGTTATGTAGTAGTTACAAAGATAAATATAAAAGCTAGTATTATCGTACTTTTGGTTTGAAATTCCTCTTTTTTTGCTACATGATTTAAATGACAAGCTCATAAAATAATAATTATAAATCTGTGTTAATAGACACACAATGTACAAAGATGAAATCCGCAACAATAACCATATAAAGGGATGAAGTTGTATAGAAACAGAATGTTTGTATACTTTTAAAACTAAGTTCATGTTATTAAAACTAGGTTGTTATAAGTTTACGGTGTTAATTGTAATCCCTATGGCAATCACTGAGAAAATAACTAATACATATGGATATATATGAACATGAAATACTTTACAGATATAAAAGGAATTATCTATAAAGAAATAACAGGGAATTAGAATGAAACAATAGAAAATATCTATTTGACACCAAAGAAAGCAGTGAAGGAAGAATAGAGGAGCACAAAAGACATGAGATATATAGAAAACAGATTGCAAAATGACAAAGATAAATCCCAACATTGCAGTAATTACATTAGATATACAGGTATTAAACATTCCTCTCCGAAGGCAAAAGTTGAGAGATGTTTTAAAGGATCCAAATATATACTATCTGTAAGAAATATACTTTAGATTCAAAAACAAAAATAGGTTGAAAATAAAAAGATTTAAAAAAAAAATGTCAACAGTAACCAGCAGAGAACTAGTCTGACTATACTAATATCAGACAAGAGAGAGTTTATGATAAAAAGTTGAAGAAGAACATGTATAACAATAAAAATGTCATTCTATCAAGAAGATACAACATTAACAAATACCTAACAACAGAGCCCCAGAATATATGACAGAATTAAAGGGAGAAATAGACTATTCAACAATATTTGGAGACTTCAATATCCCACTTTTAATAATGAATAGAACAACTAGATAGAATATCAAAAAGATAGAAGAGCAATACGACCTGACCAGCATTATAAATCAACTAGACCTAACAGACATCTACAGGGGAGTCCATCCAACAGAAGAATGAATATACATTCTCCTCAAGTGCACATGGAATATACTTCAAAATACACCATATGTTAGACACAAAACAAGTCTCAATCAATTTAAGATAACTGAAATCAGAACAAGTATTTTCTTGTACCACATGGAATGAAATTTTAATCAATGAAAAGAGAGAATGTGGAATTTTCATAAATATGTGAAAATTAAACACATTCCTAAATAATGAGTGTCCAAAGAAGAGATTACAAAAGAAATTATAAAATGCTTGAGATGAATGAAAATAAAAACATATCAAAAGAATTTGACCAATAAAAAAAGACAGAAGACTCAAATTACTAAAATCAGGAATGAAAGGCTTTACAGAAATAAAAGGGATTATAAGAGAATATTATAAACAATTGTACAACATCAAATTAAGTAACCTTGATGAAACAGACGAATTCCCAGAAAGACCCAAACTACTGAAATGTCTCAAGAAGAAATAGAAAATCTGACTAGATCTATAACAAGTAGAGTTTGAACTGTAATCAAAATACTTTCCTCAAAGGAAAGCCCAGGACTAGATAGCTTCAATGGTGAAAATGGCCTGAAAATAGCTCTCACTGTCTCCAGCCATAACCTCTCCCCACCTAAATAATTTAGGCTACTGTTTTAGCGCACTATCCCTTTGATGTGGGACTCTGAACTTGAGAAATGGCGTGCTGCAGCCAGAACACTGATGAATCCTGGCTTGCCTCTCAACTGAATCCCGTGAATGGCGGGAACACGGATGTTACCCTCTGTGCTCGAGATTCTCTCGTTTCAGACACAGTCAGAATTACTGACTGTATGGGTTTGGACTGAGCAGGCAAAGCACATGTGATGAGCTCTTCATTGGATAGGCTTACAGTGATGGAGACAAAGTGTTCCGTGGAGCACACATTAAAATCATTTTCCACTGTTCTTTGTATTTTCTACTGGAGCAAGTAGATTTCCAGTGGGTCGCTCTGCTGAAATGATCATGGAAATTAGAAGGGAAATCCACATTTTTACTTTGCATTCGATTTTTTTAACAAATATAAGTAAAATAAGGTCAATATACATGTAATGTATACTAAGTATATAAAAAACATTATATTATATATATAATGTGCTTTATACATAAATATATATGTTATATATGAATTATTATATATATGTAAAATATTACAAAAATCACATAGTAACTGTGGCAGAGGCAATAATACTCACTGCATGGTCCATTTGCTCTTCCTCTAGCGGACTTCTGCCTAATGGACTCTGGTCAGAAATGATACCTGTGGCTTTTGAACCCAGTCATAGAGAAGCAGATCTAATTTCCCTAGCCTCCTCTCCTGCATCAGCGAATGTGCAGTTTCTAAATGAACATAGATACAAGACAGTGGAGCACCCATCGGCTAGATTCTAGCAGCAAAGGTCCCTTTTCCACCCCACCCCTTTGCTGAATGGACAGACAGCACAGGGCTAAACCTTTGCTGTGTTAAGCCACTGGGATGTTGCAATTAATTTGTTATCACAGCAAAACCTATCCTATCCTGGTTCATATAGTGACTATTCCTTGGAATTCTCTAAACCAAACCTCAACTAGAGCTTTAAATTCAGAGTCAGGAGCAATAAGCTTTAGTCGCAATGATTGCATTCTATCATTATTTTCTTTAATCTTTTCTTAAAATTGGTTTTTAAAATCAAGTAACAACTTTCAATTGTATTAAAGATACTTTATGTATTACTGTCTCAACTCTAGGGGAAAAACTGTTGTTTTTCTTAAATTCCGAACTCTTTAATATGAATGAGGTTTGAAATGCTTTTAAATCTTCAACATTCCTCTTATTTCTAGACCATCTTTCCAACAAAGGGACTTTCTGTAATAACTAATAAGGACATCCCAAATCTAGTGTTCCAGAATTAGAAGGTAGAGGCCCCGGGAGTTGTGTTTCACTGTGATACAGAAGGAACTCACCAGATATTTTTGTAAAGTTAAGATAATTGAGCTAACATTTATAACATAAAATAATAATAATTATTTTAAAAACAGAGCAGCTCTCTGCCAGCTTCATGGGTTACGTGAGACAAAACGAAATGGTGAAGGAAGCATTTTTCACAATTCATCCAACCCAGCTGGATCCAAGTGGTGCAGGAGGAGACAAACAAGCTTCTGTGGTTAGAGTTAAAGATGGTGAAGTGAGAATAATGTGCCGCTTGCTGACTTACTCAGCTACACAGAGGCTTTACGAGTGTTAAACAGTTAAAGCACATTGAAGGTGACAAATGCTTAAGTGCTAAGCATTATTATCATCTGAAACTAGTATTACATCAATTCCTTGTGTAATCAAGTATTATTATTGGAAGCTCTGCAAGAAAATCTAATCTTTGGAGATTTTCGGCACTCTTTGCAGAACAAAGAGGCATGGGTATCATTTATCCTAAGTGCCTTAGACGTGAATCAAGAGTACCTAGACATTGAGTGAGTATTCCTTGTTTGTTCATATTTCAACTAATAAGAACTTTGTATTTATTGGCATGATGCAAAAAGCAATGTAGTACTTTGGTGGGGTGGGCGATAAAACACAAAATGATTTAAATTCTAGAATAAGGAGAAAGTAAAATGGAACCTACTCAAACATGTCAGCTGAGACTAAAATCCCTCCTGGCTATTTTAATAAATTGCTCTTTAAGTAATTAAGACTGTAACCTATGGTCTTTAGTAAATTCTGATAATTTCTCTATATTCAGTTTCAAGTATTTTCTGGCTGGCTTCTTTCCAAAGAGTACACCTGTGCATTAGTTAAACAATGTCTTACTGAAAGGTGAAATTAACAAATTTTGTTTGATTTGGATCTTGGTTAAAACTCTGAAGTTAGATGTTTATATGCAGAGCCACATAAAGAATACTAACTTAAATTATTCCACCAGGGACTATAATGATTTTCATTTAGCTAATAGAACATTAGAATATGCTTAGCTAATGAAAACAATTCATCTCTGTTTTTCTATCAAACACAAGAGGTGGAGGGGCGTAAAGAACTATTACTTAGGTATAAAACTTCCAGTATTTTAACTTTCTTCCTTTCTATGCTCCATCCTCTTAAATTTATTCACTTTGTTTCTGAGCTTTAGAAAGTCCTTGATCTATTTTAATTCATGAAAACCCAATAAAACATTGTTTTGATTTTAAATAATTGGTCTTTAATGCCTTTGATCTCCCTTCTCGATGTAAAATAAAAGCCTAATGATTCCTATTAAATGGAAGGGATAAAGTTTACCCCCAAAACTATTTTCATTTTATGAGGGCAATTTAAGTTTTCACTTTTGTCCATTAATTATATGGGGATGTTACAAACATTGGCAGATGGGATTTGTTTGTTTCCAATTTTGACCTCAATTGCAGTTGTCACTTTGTACAGAATTAGCACATAACTGAGTAGGAGGTGCCACCACCCACTGCTCCACCACACCCAAGGGTACAGGTGCATACAGCAAGAGTCTGGTGCCCTCCACAGCTGTGCCTCAGTCCCAAAGCAATCGTGCCTCTAGTGAGGCTCGTGCCAGAAATGGCCTCCAAGGAGCCCCCACTTGCCGTCAACACGTGCGAACTTTCCCAGCAGTTTGACATGTGGGTTTTAACCGGGCCTTGATGGAAAAGAATGTTGCTGGTTTTCCCTGCCACGCTCTCTGGGGCCCCAAATGATAACCTAGTCATGACTGAAAGAGAAACCTCAGTTTAAGAGAGGAGCCTTTTGACTGTACCTAGTGTGTCTCAGATGTTTTAAAAATGGCCTTGGGGCAGCACAATTCATTATTGCTAGATCGTGGAAACAACTCAGGTGCCCGTCAATTCATGAGTGGATTATTAAAATTTGGTATCTGTTTACAATGGAATATTACTCAATTTTAAGAAACGACAGTGAGCTAGCACCGCTTATATTATCCTGGATTAAGCTTGAACCCATTATTCGAAGTGAGGTGATACAAGACCAGAAGAATGGGTCCCACATGTACTCATCATCAAATTGGTTAATTAATTGATTAATTAACACTATGGTGCTCAAATGGTGGTGGTGTTCACTAGGGATTCGGGGGTGGAGGGTAGACCCACATCTGAGAGATGTGGTGAGCACTGTGGAGGGGAGGGGTATGCTTGAAATGTATTTGGGGATGGGAATTAGGGGTCTAAATAGGGGGAAGGAAATCCTCTAAAACTGATATATGTGAATAGCTGTACAACTTGGTAAATTTACTAATAACCATTTAAATTGCACGCTTAAAATGAAGTAAAGGCATGATATGTAAATTACACTTCAATAAAGAAAAAAAAACATAAAAGTGCCTTACGAAAAAAAAAGTAATAATAATCCACCACGACCAATTGGGCTTCATCCTAGGGATGTAAGGATGGTTCAATGTACATAAACCCATAAATGTGATTCACCACATAAACAGAAGCACTAAGATCATATGATCAATGATCATCTCAACAGGTGCACCTTTTGGCACCTTTTTATAAGAACTCTTAAAAAAAATAGGCATAGATAGAACAAATCTCAAAATTATAAATGCCACATATGACAAACCCACAGCCAACATCATACTGAATGGGAAAAAATTGAAATCATTGCCACTTAGAACTGGAAAAAGGCAAGGATGCCAACTTTCACCCCTTTTATTCAACATAGTGCTAGAAGTCAGTAATCAGGCAAGAGAAGGAAATCAAATGTATGCATGTGGAGAAAGAGGAGATCAAACTGTTGCTCTTTGCTGACGATATGACCTTATATCTAGAGAACCCCAAAGATTCTGCCAAGAGACTATTGGAAATGATAAATGAATCCAGCAAAGTCTTAGGTTAAAAAATCAATGCACACGAATCAGTAGAATTCCTATACACCAACAGTCAAGCTGAGAATCAAATCAAACACTCAATATCTTTCACAATAGCAACAAAGAAAATAAAATACCTAGCAATATAGTTAACCAAGGAGGTGAAGGATCTCTACAAGAAGAATTGTGAATCACTAAGGAAGGTAATTGCAGAGGATATAAACAAATGGAAAAACTTATCATGTTTATGAATCGGCAAAATCAACATTGTTAAAATGTCCATACTACCCAAAGTGATTTACAGATTCAATGCAATCCCAACTAAAATACCAACATCATTTTTTGAATATCTACAAAAAAATAATTCTAAACTTCATATACAACCAGAAAATAGCTCAAATAGCTAAAGTAACTTTAAGCAAAAAGAACAAATCAGGAGGCATCACTTTACCATACTTCAAGCTATAATACAAGGCCATAGAAACCAAAACAGTATGGTACTGGCACAAAAATAAAGACATATCAATTGAACAGAACAGAGAACCCAGTTATAAAACCATCCACATATTGCCATCTGATCTTTGACAAATCAGATGACAATATACACTGGGGAAAAGAATCCCTATTCAATAAATGGTGCTAGGAAAATTGGATAGCCACATGTAGTAGATTGAAACAGCATCCTTATTGCTCACCTCTCACAAAAATTAATTCAAGATGGATAACACACTTAAACCTAAGACATGAAACTTTAAGAATTCTAGATGAAAGTGTTGGAAAAACTCTTCTAGATATTGGCCTAAGCAAAGAATTTATGAAGAGAACCACAAGGGCAATCACAGCACCAACAAAAAGTATTAAATGGGACTTGATTAAATTAAAAAGTTTCTGCATAGCCAAGGAACAATCAACAGAACAAATAGACATCCTACAGAATGGGAGAAAATATTTGGATGCTATACATCCAATAAAGGACTAACAACAAGAATCTACAAAGAACTCAAATTAATCAGTAAGAAAACAGCAAACAACCCCATTAAAAACTGGGCAAAAGACATGAACAGAAGCTTTTCAAAAGAAGAGAGAATAATGGCCAATAAACATATGAAAAAATGCTCAACATCTCTAATTATCAGGGAAATGTAATTCAAAACCACAATGAGATATCACCTAACTCCAGTGAGAATGGCTTTTATTAAAAAGTCCCAAAACAACAGATGCTGGTGTGGATGAGGAGAGAAAGGAACACTATACACTGTTGGTGGGACTGAAAATTAGTACCAACCTCTATGGAAAACAGCATGGAGAGTCCCCAAAGAACTAAAAGTAGATCTACCATTTGATCCAGAAATCCCACTACTGGGTATTTACCCAAAGGGAAAAAAAGCCATTTTACCAAAAGACACTTGCACTTGAATGTTTATTGCAGCACAATTCACGATCGCAAAGATGTGGACTCAATCCAAGTGCCCATCAATTCCTGAGTGAATTAATAAAATGTGGTATATGTATACTATGTAATACTACTCAGCCATACAAAAAATGATGAATTAATACCTTTTATAGCAACCTGGATGGAACTAGAGACCATTCTCCTAAGTGATGTATCATGATAATAGAAAAACAAATACCACATGTATTCACTATTAAATTGGAACTAACTGATCAGCACTCATGAGCACATACAGAAGTAAATCTCAGCAGAAATCAAGCAGGTGCGGGAGCAGGGAGGAGGGGATGCATGAAATCACAACTAAGAGGTACAATGTACACTATCTTCTTAAAGGTGGGCACACTTATAGTTCAACTCAAGTTGTACAAAAGCAATCCATATAATCAAATATTTGTATGCCTGGAATATTCTGAAATAAATAATAATAAAATATATATAAAAAATAAAAGAAATCAGAAATCCTTAATTTTGACGTAATTCAAATTTATCAGTTGTTTGCCCTACGGTTTATGCTTTTGAACTTTAACACCAAAACAAAAGTACCCCACTCCAGATTATAAAACTATTCTACTATATTTTCTTCTATTAGCTTTACAGTTTCTTTTTCCACATTGAGAAATTTAATCCATCTAAAGTAGTGTCAAAAGAAAAAATTACAACAAATTCGGTTATAGATAAAATTGGCTTTGATTTGTGATTCTTAAACTGGGACAGCTTTCATTCTACGAAATAGAATCACAGCTGCTACTGGGCAACGGCAGTACAGTGAGTTTTGACAGGTGGGAAAAAAGAAAAAGAACAATAGGGGGGAAAAGGTTAACATAAGATGGTCACTTCATGTTACTTTTTTGTAAAGGGACTTTTTTCACAGAGAAGGCTTTCTTATTATGCTGACTCAGGTAGACTGGAATCTACTATTTTCAGTGGGGAAAAATGGTCTGTTTTGGGATCTATCCACTTTCTTAAAGTTTCAGTTTGATTATGTGGCATTTAGCATGCGCAACTTTATTTTGATTTGGTCTGGTCTGTTTAGACCTAGTGCAGGAGCTAAGACCAAAACAATGGGCTATCATAATTTTTACTTAACAATAGGGATACAGTTTCAATTTTCTTTTCTGTTTGGCATTCTATAAGCCCTTTCAATTCAAGAACTGGGTTTTTTTCCTAATTCTGAGAAATGTATCTCTATGATTTTCTCAAATTTTTCCTTTTCTCCATTTTTTTCTCTCCTACTGTGACCTCTGTGTATGTCTCAGTTTTTGTTTTGTTTTATCTTGTTTTTAGTACATTGTACCTTATTATTCTTTCTTGCTGCCTTTCAAGAGTCACCATTGTGGTTTTCCAACTCACTAATGGTTCTTCAGCAATATTAATCCTACAAAAAAATGTATTGTATTTTTTATTTTAATTTTTATATTTTACACATTAACATTTTCTGTTCAATTTTTGTTTGTAATCGTCTGTTCTTTCTCATTTTTCTAATATCTCCCCTTAAGTCCTGGAGTATCTTTATTTTAAGTTGTTGTGCTATTAGTAATTCCACTTCGGTTGGTAGATAGCGTTGTTGGACTTTTTTTAATAGGAGCTTTACTTCTTGTCAGTTATTTGCCTGTGAACCTATATACCCCTAGAGACACCAACTGCTCTTTCTGGTAATGCAAGTTGATGAAGAGTCAAAGGCCATGTATCAGTCTACCTCAGTCTGGTTAACTAAGGCAGTAGTCTATAAACTATGGCCCACAGGCCAAATCCGACCCATGGCCTATTATTGTAAATGAAGTTTATTGGAACACAGAAATATCCATTCATTTACATATTGCCTGTGGCTACTTTAGCACTACAAGAGCAGAGTTGACTAGTTGTAACAGACAACATATGGCTCAAAAAGTCAAAAATATTTACTGGCTGGCCTTTAAAGAAAAAGTTGTTTGACCTCTGATTTAAGAAGTGAAGAGTGTTGCCAAGTATCATGAACCCCCATCACCACTTTTAGTGACTGCTGCTTGATCAGGCCACAGCTTTCTCTGGATTTCACCTCTGAGGTGGCTCCCCTAAGGCACAGTCCTGACAGTTTGTAAGGGAGTCATGAAGGCCTAACACATGTGAGTGGCTGGTCAGTTCACACCTGTTTCCATCAGCAACTCACTCAGTCTAGGTTTTTGCACTGTCCTGATATTTCATGGCTGGCTGGTTGCTACTTATTTCTGTCATGATAGAGCAGGCAATAATTGTCTAAAGGCATTGCAGGTGAAAAGCAAAAGAGAATTTACAAACATTTTTCCAATGTCACCTCTCAGTGCTTCCACTTTCTGCCCTAGGAGCCAAGTTAGAGCTACTGTAACCAGTTCCATAAACAAATTACAGTGACTTATACATGTTTTCTATTACCCCTCCCTTAACTACTTGACTTTTTGAGTTGTTTCCCAGAAATGGTGGATTTTCTGCAAGATAAAGGAGTTAAGATTCTGAAGGCCCCAGAGCAGACTTCCTGACACCAAAACTCACCATCCCCCTCAACCTGCCTTGTTTCAAGCCCCTCCTCAAAAAGCCCATGATCTCCTGTTAGTCAGATAGACTTCTCCCTACCTGGAAGTTGTCCACGCTTTGCTGTTGTTGTTCCGTAGTAGTAATTGTTGTTAGATTCTGGGAACCATGCCTTCCTCTTCTTTAGTTTCTCCTGAGTTGTTTTCTGTGAGGAAGCCAGCAACACATGTGCCTCCACTCTATCAACAGTGTCCAAAAGTCTCTAACTTCTATATAGGTTAAACCTGTCTCCATGGCAATAGCTTTCTCATGCCCTTCTCCACTCACTCCCAGTCCCTTCAAACATAAAAACCACTAGCCCAGGGAAAGGATTGAAGCCAAGAGACAAAGGAGTGAAACTTTCAGTGATTTTCTTCAGGAGTCTCGATGATGACCCTTCCTTCTCATGGGCTCCAGACAGGTTATGTCACGTATCACCTGCCAGTTAGCACTAAAAAGTGCCCATACGGCTTCATCCTTCAGCTGCAACATTCTGATGCTGTAGGATGTGGCTTACAAAACATGGGTTCCCCAATATCCAGCATATACATATCACATCAAATTTCATAAATCCTACATCACAAATGCAGAGAAGGAAAAGGATCCCAGTTGTAACTATCTATGATCCCAAATGGATACCATAAAGATATTCTAGATTTTAAAAAAAAAATCAGAAATACTCCTCCGGAAAAGAAAGTGGAGGCTGAATGGCCACCCCTACCTGCCATGACCCACCTTGCCAGGTGGAATGCCCTAAACACAGATAATGAAGGCAAGTTAACAGAAAAAAAAAAATCATACATCATCAAAGCCCTATTTGGGAGAAGCTTAGGAAGAACTTGCGAGGCATTTGGGGTATATATTCTGTGCTGATCACATATAAAGAAAGGCAAGACATTTAAAAGTCTGGAAAGAACAAGGAGGCAAAGTATGCAGTAAAGGGAGGTTTGCATCTTCTGTTTACATGTGGGTGCCCTCTTTTTAGCCCTCCAACATAGTGCGTACAAAGGGTAATGTTCCATGACTCAACCTGAATGTTCTCAAATCCTCTGAATGAAGACGTTATTAATTAATTCAGCCTCCCTAAATGTATAAGACTTGATTGCAACTTAACAGAAAGAATTAAAAATAAAGCTAAGCAAAATTCTTACCTAGGCTCGGCTTTTGCTGAGACTGGGGGAGTTTAGCGCGTCTGCGCTGGTAGCTGCTTTTGGCTCGAAAGATGCCGGGTGCGGTGGCTGCAAACCCCTCCCGGGTCTTGAGTCTCAGAAGCCGCTGCTGACGCCTGCTGCGCCTGCGCGGAGACCCAGAGGGCGCCCGATGGCGTGTGGTCGAGGGAGGTGAAGAGCGCTGTGGACACCATCTCAGTGCGGCCCAAAAGGAGTGCATGAGAGCCCTTGGCTTCAAGATTTCAACTGGTGCTCTGCTGTGTGAATAAATAATTCCTGAAAATGAAGAAGATTAAATAATTTAGGAAGTTCTTTGATGAACTTTGATAAGTGGAAAAAGTATTTGTTTAAAAACAATCCCTGGTCAATGAAAATAAATAAATAAATAAATAAATTGCATTCAAATTACCTATATTACATCATAGTGCGCCCATTCCCCTCACAGGCCTCAGTTTATGGGACTGTAGAAATCAGAAATCCTCCTCTTATAGAGAAAGGGGGATACTGAACAGCGACCTCCACCTGCCGTGACCCCAGCTTTCAGGATAAGGCTAAGCAGCCATGCGAAGCAAACACAAGGGAGAAGAGTGTCCCTTGCCTAAACGTATTCACCATGGCACCTAAAACAATTCACTGCATACAACTTATATGTAATAATAATAGTAAAATTCAAAAATGAATAAATAAAACATGAATGCCTTCATAACTCAATAAATGATTCTATTTCTGTCTAATTCTGCAGAATCAAAAAACAACTGTTAGACAAAAACAACAGAAAACTCTTCCCCTTAAAGATTTGCTGGACTGAGAAGACAAAAAACTCTTAATATTTGAATTGGCATATTTGTACCCATCTATAAAAGTACAAAGTAAATAAAAACTAGTCGAGGTCTATAGAAACAAAAGTACAAACTCCAAACTCAGCTTAAAAATCAATGCTCAAACATTCTTAAAAAGAAAAGAAAGAAAAACTTTTTCAACTAGCTTTGTGATACTATTTTCAACTCAAAAACAGAGCAGTTTATCCTGAATGAATTAATGACTTTCTCATCTGGAGCAAATGACCATTTATAATGAACCTGAAATTCTCACTTGTGCTTTGAGAAATAAAACTGAAGTTACTTTTTAAACTTTTGTATGATAGTACTACAGGGGCTAATGAGAAAGTTCCCCTTGGCCTTTTGAAGTTTCACTGAAATATCAGCTCACAAAAGGCAGATTAATTGGAGAAAATGTATACAAATTCATTTAACACGTATACATGGGAGTCTTCAGAATGAAGACCCCAAGATATAGTGGAAATTGTCCATTTTTATGCATAGGTTCAACAAAGTATGGACAGCTGTGTAGAAATATGATTGGACAAAAAAGGTATGACTGCTAACACACTGAGTGGGAAACCCAGCAAGGCCTGTCTGTCCGGATTCTTCTTGGCCTCTCTGAGCAGCATTCCTTCCTTCAGGGTGTGCGGCAGGGCCCTCTCTGGAAGGGAAGTCTTAGGACCTACAGTCAAACAAGTTTGGCCAGAAAATTTCTTTACGGCCAGTTTTTACACAGAAAGGAAAAGGGAAAGTTAGAGTAATTATCTTTAGTATTACGGCTGGCTTTGGGGAAAAAGGGCTCTGGTTTCTATGACCCACATGAGGAAGAGGGATTCTCATTTCTATGGCCAGCCTCAGGGGAGAGTGCGATGAGAGTCAGAAGGGCAGGAGAAGATCGAGGAAAAATTTTTGCTTCTGAGGCCTTCATTCTGGGGTATTGTCTTCTGAGCCCCAACAGTATCAAATTAGTGGATCGCTGATGTCTACCTGAAAAAACACTAAAATATGTGTGCATAGGTAGGAATACATACATACATATGTTCATATTTTTTATATATATTCATGATACACAAGCACATATACATATATACTCACACATATTTATGCCCATTTGCATTGTTATTGGTATATATAAATATGTATACACACATTTTAAATATGTAAGTATGTATGTTTGTATGTAAGTATGTATGTATGTATATAAGGATGTATGTGTATGTAAAGAAAAGAAAAAAAGAAATATAAAAAAAAGGGCATTCAGTTTAAAATGAAATCAAACTAGTTGCCTCTGACATAGTCTCTCCCAACTTCCCACTAAAGGAATTATGAATTTATTGAAAATAAATCCTCTAAACTAGGACTCATGGTCAATCTAATGGTGCTCATTCAAGTTTCCACCACCTATCTAGAAATAACTGGATTTAGATGCCCACTCAAAGAAACATCCTTTACAAGCTACTTAGAAGCACTGGGATCCTTCACAGTATCCTACAATGAGGACCTTCTCTTATAATTCTAACATTCCTAGAACAAGCCAGGCACACAGGCTTCTCAATACCTCATTATGTTTGCTGGCATCATGAAAGCAAGTAGTAGAATGTCTCATGCTCAGTGAAAAGAAATAAAAAATTTCCTAAAGCCTGTGTAGGAGGTTTCCCATTAAAATGTCTTCCCCAGTTCTCACCCTTATCTCTTCTATCACCATAATGTATCTTATCCCATAATATATAGTGCTGAGATTTGAGAGAGAGGAAAATAAATGTATTACTTTTCCTTTCTCAAATTTGAGACTAATTGTGACACACACAGGCAATAGATGGAAATCGAAATGTTACCCTACTACTGATAGGGTTGTTGGAAGAACATATAGGCTTACCTATACTTTATCCAAGAATTAAGGGTCCCACATCCTGCTCACAAGCAGTGCTAAAGACAGAAATGGGCCCTTACCAGAGGTAGAGCTTGCTCAGCTAAGCTTACAATGTGGTGAGAGAACAGACCAAGATGCAGTGCACCCTCTCAACGTCTGAAAATGAGACCTCCAGAAGAGCCAGTCAAGCATGCTCAATTCTTTTTCCCACACTTGCTGGTTAGATCAGTCTGTTCACCTCCTTTGGGTGAGTGTGGGTGGAGGTGTTAAAGTGTCTCTGCAAAGTAACATGCTTCCAGGCATTCTTTGTTCTGTTTCTTTACCACAGCATCTTAAATTGGATGCTTGGTCACGTTAATTTTCAGTCTTTCTTCATATTCTCTAAGGAGCATATGTAAGCATTTAAAGCTATAAAATTTCTTTTATATACAATGTTAGCTCTATTGCACACATTTTCATGTGTACTATTGTCATCATTCAGTTCTAAGCATTTTCTAACATATATTATGATTTCTTTTTTTATGCATGAATTTGTCAGAAGTGTGATTTTAAAATTTCCAAGATATGGGGATTTTTTTTTTAGTTATGTGCTATTTTTATTATCTGTTATTTCCTTCTAATTTAACTTCATTATGGTTTGCAAAGGTGTGATATGGTATAATCATGATTTTTAAATTTTTTCTACTTATTTTATGTTCTATGCAAATATCCTGTGTATGTTTGCAAAGAACGTATATTCTTTAATCTGGTGGTGAAGGGTTTTATATTAATACATGTCCATTAGAACAAATATGGTTACTATTCCAGTGTTCTATATTCTTACTAAGTTTTGTCTTCTTGATCTCTAAATTATTAAGAAGTTTATTGAAAGCTCCCACCTTATGGATAATTTATCAATATCTTTTTGTGGCTTCAAGTTTTGTTTACATAGTTCGGAGGTACTTTACTTGGTGTTTGAAAGTTCGAATCTTGTAGAATCTATCTTCCTGTGAATTAAATGTTATATCATTATTTAGTGACATTTTTATCTATAATAATACATTTTTGCATTAAATTTTATTTCATCTGATATGAACAAAGCTATGCCTGCTTTCCTTTGTGTTTCATTTGCTTGGTATGTCACTTTTGATGCTTTTGCTTTGAAAGTGACATAAAGTATGTTTGTTTTTTCAAATCTCATCTGATATTCTATATCTCTTAACTGAAGAGTTTAATCTATTAATATTTCTTCTGATTATTGTCATAGTGGGATCTATTTCTATTTAGATCTTTTGTTTTCCATTAGTCCCACAGTTTCAGTGCTTCTTTTTCTTTTTATTTTTCTTCTTCTCTTTGTTCTGAATTAAGATTTTGTTTTTTGTTTTTCATTTTTCCCATCTACTGGTCTGAATGTTGTTAACTTTGATTTCTATTCCTTCAGTAGAGATCCCTGACATTTTAACACACAGAATTTGGAATATCTAAATGAATCAATATCCTTCCTGTCCTTCTTAACAATACAAAGACATTAGGATGCTATATCTCTACTCTCTTTCTCCTGGCTCACTTAGGGTTGCCATCCAGAGAGCTCTGTCTTCTTTAAACCTTCAGGTTAGATGCTTTTTTAGAATGTCCTTTAAAGAGAGCCTCTTGGTGGCAAATATGCTCAGTTTTTGTTCATCTGAAAATGTCTTCATTATTTTGAAGAGTTTCCTGGGTGTAAAATTCTAACATGGCAATAATTTCCTCTCATATTCTCGCTTTCATTGTGCCATGGAATAGTCAGTGTCCATTTTTTCTTCCTTCATGGATAATATTTTCTCTGGCTCATTTTATTTTATGTTGTCTTTTATGCTCTGCAATTTCACTCTGTCGTTATGTGTTAATTTCCTTTCATTTCTCCCACTTAGGATTCATTGGGATTCCTGAATCTGAAAATCGGTATATACAGGAGAAAAAGGTGTGATACTTTTCCTCATCCATCATAAGGGTCACTCATGGCTGACGTTCCTACAGCAAAAGACAGGTTAACAAGAGAAAAACATAACAAATTTATTTATCAAAGTTTTACATGACGTGGGAGCATTCAGAAATGAAGACCCTAAGACCCCAGGAAAACTATTTTTGTGCTTAGGTTTAATCTATTTCTTTCCTCCTCAAATATTTCCTCTGAACTTTACTACAGCCTGAAATACTTGTGTGCATGCACTCTTGAAGGTAAATATAAGGAACCCATGGTAAAATGATAAGGTCATTAAAATATTTTCTCTGTGCACAGTCTCATATTTTACCTTCTACAACCTTCTTGAGCCATCATCCTCCTCACAAGAACCCTGGTGCCTGCCCTCTTCTTCTCTCCTAATCAGCTGTTTATCATTTTACTCTGGAGGAAATATTTATGTTTTAAACTTTAAAATGCTCTCCCAAATCTATTTGCATCTTTAACCTTATTTCCTGGGGAATTCTACCCAATCACATCTTGTATAGTCTCTCAAGGCAAGACTTGAAGCTACTTTAAAATCTAGATATGAAAAAAATTGTGCCACAAGAACCTTACTACCCACAGTCTGCAGCTGCGGGTTAAGCTGGGGCCAGCAAGGCTAAGGCAGAACTGACTACAGCTGTTAGAGGACTATTCCCAGGAGTTTCTAGGGTTCAAGGTTCTTCCTGCCAAGTTTTCAGAGTGTGGCTCCTCTCCTGCCAGAACACAAATCCACCCAAAACATCCTCTCCTACCAACTTTCACTCCTTTACACTTTCCCCAAAACCAGCCACTTTTCCCTCCCTGCAATTTCCCGATTCCTCTTCTTTAATGCTTTCTCCAAGTTTCAGAATAAGGCTTACTTTTTTTCCCTTCTTTCAACTTTTTTCTAGGCATTAAACTAATGCAAGATTATCATAAAACTAATTGCAAAATTGAACAGGCATATAAAAGCACTTAACCCCTCTCACCCAGAGACAGCCGATTTTAATTTTTTACTGAGTGATACCTTTTGGGTTCAAATTCATTGGAAAGTACACCACCAATAAGTATGTGATTGAGTTAGATGGCCAACAACAATGGCTCTGTTTCCTGTGCGTAGATTCCTGTAGGGAGGCACAACAAGGAGAAATATGAGAAAGGCATTTTAGAGAGAGTTCTGGAAAGCTCCAGGAACCAAATTCTATCCAGGTTCAGCCACCATACAACTGTAAAATCACCTGTCTCCCTGTGGTCAGTTTCCTTATTTGTATAATGGAGGCGTTAGACTTGAATAACTTTACATTTACTTCCACTGAGCATTTTTATTTATTTTCTGGTTGCCACATCCCAATTTACATTTGCATATACTCTACATTTGTGTTTGATTATGATTATTTGTTTGTTGTATCTGTGCTCCTCTATTAAATTAAATTGGTAAATTTGTCTTATTCTTTGCATCTGCCCAGATACACTGTATATTGTGATAGGTGTAGAATAAAGGAAGGAAAGATGGAAACAGGGGTGACTTTTAAGATTATTAATAATAGTTTTTACCCTGTTGAAGACTCAAAGTCAAAGCTTTTAGAAAATAAAACAAGTTTACATGTAAATTTTACTAGAGTCTAGACCTTTAAAGAATTGGTTTACCAAATAAAATATACAACAAGCATTTAAAGAAAAAAATACTTACCAAATGCTTCCAAGTTTACAGTTAATCTGTTCATAGTGGATGTTGGGGCAAGGGAAAGCTTCCACCTCTGCAGTTCAAGGGGCAGATTAATATGAGAAAAGACATAAAAACTTATTAGATCATAGTTTTATGTGATATGTGATTTTTTGTGATTCACCTTTAGAATGAAGACCCAAAGATACCGGGGAAATTGTCCATTTTTATGCTTAGGTTCAACAAAGTATAGACAGCTATGTAGAAATATGATTGTACAAAACGGGTATGATTTGCTGCTAATAGACTGGTGGGGAAACCCAGCAAGGCCTGTCTGTCAAGACTCTTCGTGACCTCTCTGAGCAGAATTCCCTCCCTCCATGTGTGGGGCAGGGCCCTCTCTGGAATAGGGGTCTTATGACCTATACAGTCTAAACAAGATTTGTCAGATAATTTTTTTATGGCCAGTTTTTACACAGAACAGTGGAGGGAAAGTTAGAATAATATTTTAAAGTTTTATGGCTGGCTTTAGGGAAAAGGGGTTCTGATTTCTATGACCCACCCTGGGGAAGAGATATACTAGTTTCTCTAGTTAGCCTCAGGGAAGAATGATTCTGAGAGACAGGAGGGCAGGAGTAGGTCAGAGAAAAATCTTTGTTCTCAGGCCTTCATTTTGGAGTATTGTTTTCAGAGGCCCAACATGGTGAAGGAGCTCGGGAAATTTTACCCCAAGATATGTTCCTTGGTATAAAGAGTATTTTGAATTAAAGGCCCTTAGAGAGCAACAGGCCCTTGGAAGGGGCTTTCCCTCTATCTGCATAACCAGACAGATCCATCAAAAGAACAATTGACTTCCCTTCCCTTCCCTGTTACCTTACTATATTGCAGGAAGGAAGAATGCAACCAGACCTGGCCCAAAACATTTTAAAAACCATACCTGTCTCTGGGGTTAATTTACAAGTCAATCTGTTTCTCCCCATCCATTCATTCTCCCAAGTATCTATTCATCCTCCCTAACAACCATTTATTGCCCCTAAACAGAATTACCTGTACTTCTCATCTCCCCCTCTCCACCAAAAACCAGGACAAAAATACCTGGATCCCATCGGGATATTGAGTAATCACTCTGTGATTCTCCCTGTGTGCACAGTAAATAAACCTCTTCTTCTTACTAATCTTCCTTAATTGTGAGTTGATTTTTTAGCAAACTTTAGGGAGAAAGGGGAAGTTTCCCCCTCACTCCCACAATGGAAAATGAGCAATTCTCTCAAAGAGTTGCTATTTTCACAGAAGTCATGACATGTCTTTACACATCTGCTTACTAAGGTCAGGAACAAAGTTGATTTTGTTAGGGGGGTCAGTAATTTATATTAATTACTCTAGGTTTTATTTATTTTAGAACTAGACAAGATGACCTTGTTTTCTGGTGTGGGGAAGTGTTATTTATCTCAGTGCGCAAGGAGGTGGTGGTGTTGTCCTTGCTCTTGCTGCTACTGTTTTTGCCTTTGTGCTTGACCATGGGAGGTGCTGGGCATATTTACCCATAATTTAACAGCGAAGGTGGCAGTTTCATTCCCTTAACCCTCAAAAAGAATAAAATCAAAAAGGACTGAATGAGCCCAAACAACTGTAGAAGTCAGATTTTCTCCAAAAGATATAACAAGGCTGACTTTCATTAAAGATGGATTTCTCAGGTCATTCTAATTTCCTTTTCCTTTATGTGAAAATGGGGGAAAATATGAAGCTGAAAGGGAATTCTTCTGTCATGTAAATCATTTTACTCTCTAATTCACTGGTTTGCAAAGTATAAATCAAATGTCAAGATAATAGTGTTACATATTCTGTGGAATAATGTAAAAGGCTGTCCTGCTGGGAAAGGCATAAGGAAAACTGGGCGTGGGGCAGAAAACAGAGTAGTTTGTCATGGCTGTAGTAAGGTTTTCCCTTATACTCATGTATATTTCCACCCCCACATCCCCAGGATGGTCTGGCCTTTATTTTATTTTATTTTATTTTATTTTATTTTATTTTATTTTTTGAGACAACTCTGAACATTTAGCTTGAACTAACTCTGTATCCTCTAGAAATTAGGCTTTTTCGGTCATAACTTTAGGCCTGGAAGAGATGGTAGGGTTAGGGGTTTATTTTCCTGAAAATAGTCTGGAATGATTGTGAAAGGGGTTTAAGTTTGTGTAGAGCAAATGTTTATTGAACCAAAGAATGGTTGCTTTTAGAGACCAATACAGTAGCCCTATGTTTGTACAGAATTGCAATTGCATGGAATACTTGGCTTAAAAGATCTTTATATCTATTTACTCAGTCATAAAAACTAATGTACAAATAGTTTAGCTAAGAAATGTGTGTAAAGAAAATGAATATTGAGCAGAGTGTTCAAGTTAGTAGACTCTGTAGGTTGGAATGAATCATGGTTTGATAAAGAAAAAAGGGAGCATTTCAAGCAAATCCTATATCATGAACCAAAGCAAAAAAGGAGACAAAAATGAACTTTATATGCACAGGAAAATTGATATTAACAATGTTTCCATATTGGATTTGAGGCTAATAAAATGAAAAAAGATTACCTGCACGCAAAACCAAAATATGCCACCCCCAAAATATGCTTCTTTGGCCTGTTTTGAGGTGGCTATTCAGAGCAGCTGCAGACACAGGGATAGCTCCTAAAAGCCATCTCTTTGTGTGGGAGGTTTGCATCTGTAAAGGAAATCTACATTAGTGAAATAAACAGCAAATGCAAGTAGGCTTTCTCAGAGGCCCCTTATCTGCCTTACCTGGGTGAGGAAATATTACTTCGCAGGAAAAGGATATGAAAGGGCTGACAGTTTTAAAGGTCTGAGAAAGAAACTGTCACCAAAGGCTACCATCTTTTCTTTCTGAGAGCTGCTACCTTTGAGACTTCATTTGCATAACCTTTCTTCACCATGCATTTCCTCCCCTCGTAATCTGCCACCCTCTCCCGCCCCACTCCCCCCGATAATCTGTTGCCACCTCCCCCCAGGAGCTCCAAGCCTCTATTCCTTTCTGTACCATGTAAAAATCTTCAGTCATCTGGCCCTTCTTTGAGTCTCTTATTTTGTGTGACTCCAGTGCACTTGCTCATCGATACATTTGTACACTTTTACTCCCGTTAATCTATTGTCAATTTGTTTTATACAGTCAGATTATTAAACCATCAGAGGAAAAATTTGACCTTCCCTACACATGCTTGGGTCTTGATTCTCCAGAAAGTAAGGGCTGAAGCCCAATTTACTTAATTATCTAATAGCAATATAACCTCAAAAATAGTGTATCCAGGAGTAGTTCCTGAGAAATAAAAATAAAATCCAAAATCCCCCAACCAACGGAATAGACCCCGTCTTGGCCAACGGGACCCCAGAGAAACCTTAAAACTGAGTTCCCAGCCTTGATGTGATGGGAGGTCAGTCATGTCTCATTGTAGCCCTCCTTCCTTAACCACCATTAAGCTTTTTTCCCTAATGGTAAAACAGGACCAGCCTTTGATCCAGACTTGCTCTATCACTGATTTCAAATAACGCCTAATGCTGCCCCTTCCTTTTTGTGGTTTCAGCACTACTAATGACAAGCACTCCTTTCCAACCACTGACCATGGAGTGGTTCTAGCCAGTCTATAGAAAAAGCACAATGAGGGTTTTCATGTCCCCTTTTTCACCTTTTGATGTCATAGGCCTGAAAATTTCACCCTTGGATCATGTTAATGCTGCCATTTTCTGAACATGGATCCCATAAAGCTCAACATGCTCATGTGCATACCTGTGTTTCTCCTTTTGCAAATGTTCATGACTCCTCCTATAACTTGTTAAATATGTATATTCAGACACCCCACTCAGCATAAACTCCTGTTCCTGCTGCCTCTCCCTCAAAGTATCTGTTTCTGACTTCTGGCTGGAAGCTATGTTTCCCAGCCTTTCAGAATGGCCACCATGCAGGCTGTATCCCTTCATGAAAAATAAAGCTCTTCTTTCCAAATTTATGAAACTTAACATTCTTCAGCTCACATTCCTCAAACATTTACCCCCAATTTTTAAAACTATTTAAAGTTTTTATTGCTATCATTTTTGGATCCCTTTTTCTGCTCCTGGTTTACCCTCCACTGTCATCAATTCCACTTGACTATTTTTCTTAGCTAACTAATGTCATTGATATGCTTGCTCAGAATAACTTTAAGCGCTAGCTTAACCATTGGGATGTTTGCATTTCAAAGGAAACTATAGAAGACTCAGTGTAATCCAAGGCCAAAAGTTGTTACTGTCCAATGGTAGATTTTCAAGTACATAACACAGATAGAACTGGGATAATTTTGGAAAGGCAATCATCTTGCTACTGCTAAATCCCTACCACATACAACATTTCATAGTCTGACTTCTTGTAAAGCATTCCCTGGGTGTCATTCTGTTATAGAAATTGAGGGTACCCTTGATCATTATAGGCTTATGGATTATGACTCCTACCATTTATACTGAGTTTGACCAAGACTACTCTACCTATGTCCAACTGTAGCACAAGCAAATTCAGAACCATGTGAAATGATGCTTCACAACAAAAAGTGCAGAGATCTCTTGTGTCTAATGTTTACATATCATAGAATTAGACTAGATTTCTATCTTACAAAAATATGGCCTTGTTTACCTCACATTAACTAAAGTTACATACCTTGGAAAATGGGAAATTAAAAGCACTATACAAATGTGGAAATTTTTGTCTGGTTTATACAGATTACTGTGACTTCAAGCTATTTTGCTATACTGGTGCTGGCTCATATTTATCTTATTTACATTCTCTGCCAGACCCCAGGAAGTAGAGGTGGTTTCTGGTATTAACAGGAGAAAGGGTAGGTTGGCAGTACATAGCCCTGCAGTAAACTGAATGCTTCTGTTCCCCCAAAATTTATGTGTTGAAATCCTAACCTGTAAGGTGATGATGGTATTAGAAGGTGGGGCTACGGGGAAGTGATTGGGTCATAAAGGCTCCACTCTCATGATTGGAATTAGTGCGCTTATAAAAGAGACCTCAGAGAGCTAGCAAGTCCCTTCCACCATTTGAGGACACAGTGAAGTGACAGCCAACTAAGACCCAGGAAGTTGGCCCTTACCAGACAGCACATCTGCCAGCACTTTGAATACTCAGCCTCAAGAACTGTGACAAATGTATTTGTATAGTTTATAAGCTACCCAGTTTATGGTATTTTGTTATAGCAGCCCAAACAGACTAAGACAATGCCCTTTAAAGGAATGACAGATGAAATAAAATGAAACTTCAGAGGATCCACACAGATGAGAACAGGCCATAATAGAGAATCCAAGGCAGGTGATACTCAGAATCCAAGGTAGGTAGGCAATCATTGAGGTAGATGATCAACCAGTAGGGAAGATTGCAGCTACCAGGGTGGTGTTAGAGCAAGACTCCAACTCTGGGAAGGGACCTAGGAGAAGCCCAGTTATTACATCTATAACTTTTGGTTGGCGAAAATTTGAGTAGTGAAGAAAAAAACTAAGTCTCAGGATCCAAGTAAGAGCCCAATGTTTAGAATTGACTTGGATTAGAAACTGAACCACTTGATCTTAGGGTCTATATAATATATCTCCTGCTGCAGGTCAGGCTTGGTCCTGAAAATGAGATGAAGAAAGGCATCTGGAGAGGAGTATCTAGCTATGGCACAGAGGCATGAGCATGCAAAGCCAGGAATACATCTGGGCCTGACATTTCCTTTCATGTCATAGCACCACTTTGTGCTTCCTTCTGTGTGTTCTTCTGTCCTAAAAATGCCTCCTCTTCTTCCAGAAATACTGTGTTCTCAAATTCAGACTCTGTTTTCTGGGTTCAGATCTGTCATATACTAACTGTATGACTTTGGTCAAGTAAATTCACCATTCTGTGTCAGTTTTCACATATATATAATAGTAATAAAAGTAGTAACAACTTTACAGTATTATAAAAATTACAAAGACTCAGTATTTGTAAAAACACTTAAAATTGTATCTACTTAATAGCATATAGCAAGCACTATGCAAATATTTGCTCTGATTATCATTATCTTTATTATTGTTATTATTACTTGGAGAAATTCATATTTTCTCCTGATTTGGATCAACTACAGATTTTATACTTAAACTTTTAATCTCATCTGAAACATTGCAGAACAGAAAATGAATACATTGGAATAATTCTCTGAATCTGTAAATGTGGTAATAACCGGACTGGATCATCAAAGGACACTGGAAAATCCCCTAACTGCATTTTGATTCCATAGATCATTTCTCTGTTCTGTACCTCATAAGTTTTTTTAAAACTCAGAAATTTCACCAGCCAATCTGAGGCACCTGAGTTCTGAAACAAAAGATGGTATTTCATATTTGGAGAGCCAGGAAGAATCAATATTATTTTCTTAGTGATGGTTGCCTACTCTGAGAAAATCCAACATGAATCGTTTCCCTGGTAGCCTGTGGTTTAGTCTTTCCAGTTTCTATGGTGGATCCAGACATGTGGTGGCTAAAGTATGTATAACTGGGGAAGCCATCATTAAGAAAAAGAACACTAAATTACAAATAAAAATGGGATACAAAAATGAATATATATTTTAAATGGGAAATCACCACAAATTACAACTTAAAAAGCAAGAAAATATTATAAATATTACTGAGTAAAGAAGATTATTCTGACGAATGCAAGTGGCATCCTCTAATCTGTTGAGAGCCTGAATAGAACACAAAGGCAGAACAAGGGTGGATTTGTTGCTATTTGATCTGGGATACCCATGTATCTTCTCCTGCACTTAAACGTTGGCTCTTCTGACTTCTAAGTTCCATAATCATGTAAGCTAATTCCTATTATATGTGTGTGTGTGTGTGTGTTCTTAGAGAAATAGAACCAATAAGATATCTTAGGATGTGGTTGATTCTTACCTACAAGCACCACCTACTGTCACAGAGATTAAACTTGGTGTAACATTATCTAAACAAAAGAAAATTGAAAAATAACATGCAACTGCTACACCAGTTGAGAAGAAATCAGCCAAAGATCTCTGTAAGTATGAGGAATGAGAGCAAAAGGACACCCCTAATAGGGAACACAGGCTCTCTAGCAATGGATACCAACCAAAATCAGAATACTGAAATGACAGATAAAGAATTCCAAATATGAATTATAAGTAAGTAAGTTCAAGGAAATACAAGAGAAAATGTAAAACCAGCACAAATAAACCACAAAAAAAATTCAGGAAATAAATGAAATTTCACTAAAGAAATCAAATTACTAAAAAAAAAACTCAAATAGAACTTCTGGAAATGAAAAATTCATTCAAGGAAATACAAAACACACTGGAAAGTCTTAAGAGTAGACTAGATCAGGCAGAAGAGAGAATCTCACAACTTGAAAACAACACCTTCGAATTAAACATGTCAGTCAAAAATAAAGAACAGAGAAATAAGAGAAATGAACAAAGCCTACAGGAAATATGGGATTATGTAAAGAGGCCAAATAGAAGAATCATAGGCATCCCTGAAGGTGAAGAAGAAAACACACAAAGGTTGGAAAATTGATTTCAGGGAATGATTGACGAAAACTTCACTAGTCTTACTATAAATTTAGATATCTAGTACAAGAAAGTCAACAAATGCCTGGGAGAGTCAACAAAAAGAGGCACTCACCATGACACATAATCATGATTAGCCAAAGTTAACATGAAGGAGGAACTCCTGTAAGCTTTAAGGTGAAAACATCACGTAACTTACAAAGAAAAACTCATCAGGCTAACTGCAGATTTCTCAACTGAGACCTTACAAGCCAGGCAAGACAGGGGACATATCTTCATATTCTTAAACAGAATAATTGCCAGCCTAGAATTTTTATCCTGCAAAACTACATGTCTTATATGAGGGAGAAATAAAGACTTTTTCAGAAAAGCAAACACTGAGGAAATTTGTCAAGATCAGATCAGCCCTGCAGGAAGTACTCAGATCCCCATTATACAATGATCAGCAGAATAGAAACCCACCAGTGTAAAATCACCCAAAGGCCAAAGCTCAGAGCCCATATAAAATAATGGTTCAAGAGGTAAAACAAAGCAATAAGGTTCTACCCAACAAGATGAACAGAAATGCATTCCACTTATTAATCCTTTCAATAAACATGAACAGCTTGAATTTCCCACTCAAGAGAAATAGGTTAGCTGAATGGTTAAAAATACAAGTCACATATCTGCTGTCTCAAGGAAACACATCTAACCCAAAAGGACTTATTCGGACTCAAGGCAAAGGGATGGAAAACAACATTCCATGCAAATAGAAATCAAAAGAAACCTTGTGTAGCCATTCTCATATCAGATAACATAGACTTCAAATCAACAATAGTAAACAAAGACAAAGATGGTCATCCATTGATAGACATTTAGGTTGCTTCCATGTCTTGGCTATTATGATTAGTGCTGCAATGAACTTGAGAGTACAGATATCTTTTTTTTTTTTTTTTGAAATACTGATTCCAACTCCTTTGGATATATACTCAGATGTGGGATTACAGAATCATGAAGTAGTTCTATTTTTAATTTTTTTGAGTAATATCCATATTGTTTTCAATAGTGGCTGTACAACTTACATTTCAACCAACAGCATACAAAGATTTCATCTTCTTCACACTCTTGCTAACATTTGCCGTTTTTTGTTTTTATAAAAGCTATCCTAACAGATATGATATTACATCTCATCATCATTTTGATTTGCACTTCTCTGATGATTAGTGATGTAGAGCACCTTTTGATAAATTTACTGTCCATTTGTATGTCTTCTTTGAAGAAATGTCTGTTCAAGTCCCTTCCTCATTTTTAAATCAGGTTACTTGGCTTTTTGCTACTGTTATATGAGTTCCTTAAATATTTTGGATATTAATTCTATCAGATTTTTGGTTTGTAAATATTTTCTCACATTCCATGGGTTGCCTTTTTATTTTGTTGATCATTTCCTTTGTTGTGCAGAAATATTTTAGTCCATGTAATCCCATTTGTCTATTTTTGGTTTTGTTGCCTGTGCTTTTGTTGTCATATCCAAGAAATCATTGACAAAGGCAATGTCAAGATGCTTTTCCTCTATGTTTCTTCTAGGAACTTTATTCCTAGGTTTCAAGTCTTACATTTAAAAACTTTTTCTTGTTTTCAAACTTTATTTTCAAATATGACTATGCATAAGTGTAGAAAAGAGGGTGGGAAAGGGGCAGCAGGAGTCTCCGAGTGGGAGTGGCCCAGCCCAGCATGGAAGGGGCCCTCCACGGGGACTCCAAAGGGCAGAGAAGGAACCTCAGGGACTTTATCCTGCCTGGGCCTCACCTTCCTCATGGAGGGCGATCTGGAAGCTGCCGAGAAAGGCAAGTTGGAGGCATTCACAAATATATATATATATATATATATGATTGTCTTTTTAAACAAAAATAATAGCAATTTATTGTGAACTGTATAACAATTATGGGAGTAAGATGTAAGATAATTATAATACAAATGATGAAGAGGAAATGGAAGCATTTTGTCGTAAGATTGTAACATTACTCATGAAGTGATATTATATGTGGGTAAACTGTAAGTTAAACATTAGGGCAACAAGTAAAAAAACACAAAGACATATAAAGAAGATAAAATGGAATACTAAAGATATTTAATTATTAATACATAAATAGATATTCATTATTAATCATTATTAATACATAAGAAATATTGTCAATCATTAATACACAACAAAAAGAGAAACAGAGGGAAAATCAGATAAAAAATAGAAAACAAGATGGCAGATTTTAAACCAACCATATTAATCATTATATTAAATGTAAATGGATTAAAAACACCAATCAAAGGGTAGAGGTCATCAGACTGAATAAAACAACAAACGAAACTACAAGTTGTCTACTAGAAGCACACTTGAAATATAAAGACATAGATGATGGGTTAAAAGTAATATGATTTAAAAGATACTCTCTACAAATACTAATCATAATAAAGCTGGATTAGCTAAGCAATATTAATATCTGACCAGGTAGAATCCTGGAGAAGAAAAATTACAGAGGCAAAAAGATATATTTCATTATGACAGAAGGATAATTTCTTTAAGCCTAAAGTAGGTAGGAAGAAGAAATAATAAATATAGATACACAAATAAGTGAAATAGCAAATAAACAGATAATAGCAAAAAATCAATGAAACCAAAGTATGGTTCTTTGAAAACATCAATAAAATTGATAAAACACTAGACAGTTTGATCAAGATAAAAAGAGAAGTGAAAAATTAACAATATAAAAAATAGAAATGGGTACATCACTATAGAAGAATGAGAGAAATATTATTAATAATTTTATGCCAGTGAATTTGAAAATTTAGATGAAATAGACAAATTCTTTAAAAGGCATAAGTTAAAACAGATACAGAAAGTAATAAAAAATCTTAATAGCACTGTGTCTACAAAAGAAATTAAATTAAATTCTCAATTAAAAATTTTTTTTACAAAAAACACTCCAGCCCCTGGTAATTTCACTGATTAATTCATTTCAAATATTTAAGGAAGGGATAATATAATTTTACATAAACTTCTTTGGAAAGGAAAGAACACTTCCCTGCTCATTTTATGAAACCAGCATTATGTTGATATCAAAGCCAAAGAAAACATAAAACAAATCCACAACTAAGTAATGTCCGTTATGAACATAGACACAATTTTCTTTAAATGGGGTATTAGTACATTAAGTCTAACAGTGTAGAAAATAAGTAATATTTTATGACCAGTTGGGCTATACAAGAGTTCTAATGTTGGCTTAACATTTGAAAACTAATCAATATAATAATATACTACATTAACAAAACGAAGAAGTGGAGCCATATATTCATCTTAATACCATAGAGGCAGAGAAACAATTTGACAAAATTTAAAAATCATTCATAATAAAAAGATCTCATCAAAAGAGAAGAGAAAGGTTTATCAATCTGATAAACAGCACCTACAAAAACTTTACAGCTAACATGTTTAATAGGCAAAGACTTAACCTGTTCCCTTAATATCAGGAATAAGGCAAGAATGTCCACACTATTTCCATTCAACATTGTGCTAGAGGTCCTGGCCTCCAATGGAACTGGTGAAATAAACTGTTTTTATTCACTGACATGATTATATTTATAGAAAATCCTAAAAGTAAATTTAACAAGGTAGTAGGATAAAAGACATGAAAACTACTGTGTTTCTATGATAGCAATATATACTGGCAACATGTGTTAGCAACAAAAAATTGGAAAATTAAATTTTTTGAAAATGCATCAAAGAACAAAGCTGAGAGCAGTGTCTCATATCTATAATCCTAACACTTTGGGAAGGCAAGACAGGAAGATCACTTGAGGACAGGAGTTTGAGACAAGCCTGGGCAACATAGTGAGACTCCATCTCTCTATGGAGTCTCACAACAACAACAACAGCAACAAAAATTAGCCGAGCCAGGCATGGTGGCATGCACCTGTAGTCCTAGCTACTCAGGAGGCTGAGGTAGGAGGATTGCTTGAGCCCATGAGTTCAAGGCCACAATGAGCTATGAATGTACCACTGCACTCCAGTCTGGGTGACACAGAGAGATTCTATCTCTAAAAAGAAAATAAAAATTGAATTAAATATTTAAAAATTAATTCCATAAAACACTGAGAGATAATTAACAAAATACTACACTGAAAACTAGAAAACTGTAAAGCATTATTGAAAGAAATTGATACAGCAAGGTTTCCATAATAGATTCCATAAAAATCCCAATCAAAATTTCATCAAGTTTTCCAGAAAAGGATGCAACAAAAAAAGAAAACTACAGACCAATATCCCTTATGAATATAGATGCAAAAATTCTCAATAAAATCCTAGCTAACCGAATCCAGGTGCTTATCAAGAAAATAATCCATCACAACCAAGTGGCCTTCATCCCAGAGATGCAGGGAGGGTTCAACATACGCAAATCTGTAAATGTAATTCACCACATAAACAGCAGCAAAAACAAAGACCATATGATCCTCTCAATAGACAATTTTTCAAACATTTTAAAACAAAAACTATGCCCTTTCTGCTTCTCTTTATTGTATTCTAACATGACAAACGATTGTAATTATATAGGTCTTTACAAAACGGATCTATTTAATATAAACTCACTGCTCTAGAAGATAGTTCCTGAAGTAGAAGTTATGTCTCTTTAGATCACAATTAAACCCCCAGATCTTAGCACACTGCCTTACACATTAGGATGCACTCAAGTTATGTTTGTTAAATGAAATATGATGGATTGTATTTTTGTTTCCAAATACTTAACCCCTTTTGCAGTGAGAGGCCTATACCTCTCATGTAACCACTTGACTTCAGTACCTTTCGTGACAAAATTTATCCCTGCCCATTGATGTGGTGCACACACCTTGTCTGAGCAGAGGTTTTGAGAGTCCTTGCATGGTTCCATCAGCTCTCTTGTTCTTTGCCACATCACAAGTCTGGCATGTCCCAGTAGAGGCTGCTTTTGTGCATGGACCCTGGAATAAAAAAGGCCCACAGCCCATGCCAGCCTGGAGCAAAGCTGCAGCAGATCCCAGACCACCATTATATAAGTTGTGAGATTTTATACATGTATGTATTTGCATATATATACATGTGCATATAAGCGGCAAAATTAATTGTGTTAATGAAGCATACCTTGCTTCAGTACCAAATTATTTGCTTTCCAATTAAAATAAATTATAATTTCTCACTTTTTGACAATAAGAATGATATTTACTTTATTTCCAGTCTTCTATTATCTCTACACAAGTTTTCCAGTCTAATTGATAGTTATTTTGCAATCTATTTTGCAATTCTCTAAGTACCTTGAGAATTTGACCTCTCTTAAGGGGTAGATAATTATCACCAGAATTACTAAAGCAGTAATGTTTTATGTTTTCCAGAATGAAGAAAATTTCACTCAGTAGAAAATTGAAGCAATAGAAAAGAGAATAAATTTACTTTTTTCTATTATTCTTTAACTAGACTATCCAAATAAATCCAAAACCATAAAAGTAGTTATGTATTTTGCATCCTAGAGATATATCCTATAGACATTCTACACATTAGAAAAAAACCTTTATGCAGGATTATGCAATTCACATTATATATCATAAAATATTTTAAAAAGATAGAAATTAATGTAAATAATGGTTAAATAAATTGTGAAACATTTAATAGTCCAATGGTTACACTATAACCACTTATTAAACTACTGTGAATATATTTTAAAATTCTAGTAAAATCCACATCTAACAAAATCATTACATTTCAAATACTGATATTCTAGCCTTAAGGCTGTTGCTTGCAGCATTGCCTAGGCCACTTATTTCTGCAAATGGGTTTTATGAAACCTCCAGGTCTCAAGGAGAGGTCTGGTGTCTTTTATGAGCACTCAATGCGTGGCACAACAGAAGTAAATAAAATAAATAGAAATGAAAGATCCCTGTGGATTTGGAGATGAGTGTCCAGTGCATGCCATGATATTTTGGCTTTGGGGAACCTTCTGCTGTCATGGTAACTGCTTCTGTGGGCAGAGGGGGGCCCTCATTGACAGCCCCCATCCTTCCCAGTCCCTCTCCCAATCTCTATGAACACGCTCCCTTACATCTGTCTGCATGGTTACGAAACATGCCTTTTCAGTAAATAATACGTAACTTCCATGTGCATGACCTTTAATGAATATAGACAAAACCTGAGGCTGTACCAAGGTTTTTATCTTATTTATCTGTTTTCTTGCCTGGATTGTATACTTAGTTGTTTGAGTCAGACTCTTGATATTTAACATGAAGGCATCTGGGACCTTACTGGCATGAAATGAGCTCTTGCTCCTGATTGCAGTCTGCAAAATCATCCTGGTTTTGCTCCAGCTCTCTACTCCATGTATGAGATTCAAAAGTTATTCCTAGGTCAGATTCTTCTGAACACACTTTAGAGTCAACAAAGGAATTTTGCTTGAATCCAGACTACAGGACATGAAATAAGTGTTCCTGAAAGAAGTTCTCTTGCTTGTTTTCTTGGTTCAATGCATCCTGTGCTTTAACTCCTGCCTCTGGTTCTAGAAATTGGCGCTGCCTCTCACAGTGCTAAGCATCTGGGCTTTTAGGTTTTTCAGATTGCTGTATACTTTTGGAAGGTCAGCACTTTGTAACAATTTTCCAAAGAAAACAGTCTTTGTTGCCATAACCTTCTTGTATAACCAAGTTCACAGAGCCTGGAAGCATTTTGTAATTGTATTGAAACAGTGAAAACTGCCCTCAGGGACCACCCAAGGGACAGGGATAAATTGGTTGCCTCCATTAACTGATCTTTAAGCATCAAATTTTAGTAGAAATGTTGGGGAGTAAGTGATCACTTAAAAAAAAGAGGTTGCCTGAGGTCTGAGAGTGCAAGTTGGCCTACATTTAATAACTGCAAGGTCATTGCATGAAATCAGTAAGAGGAAGCAGAGAGAAGTGGATATCTTATTTCCATACTGTGCTCTGATGGTTTGTGATGTCAGCAGCCCTTCAAAATGGAATGATTGCCTTTAAAATATCATATCATCTTGTTAACGAAAAAGGAGATCAAAGAATTTACTCCAATATCCAGTCATGACATTGTAATTTAAAAGTGCTTTGCAATGATTCCCATCCCAGGACCTCAAATTCTTTTTCTTAATTGATTTCATTCATTGAAACTGCTCTAAGGGCCAGAGATTGTTATGGCTCTTTTGCAGAGAAGTCAGGTTACATGCAGGGAATTCTCAATTATGCACGCCAATAATGGAGGAAATCAGGAGTAAAGATTATCCCAAATAGTGGATAATCCAAAAATCCTCTCTTATGGCCCTTAGAAGGTATGGCATTATTTGTCGTTGTTGCTGCTTTGTTGTCGTTGTTGTATTTGCCGATACAGATAATGAGCAGAACAGTAACAGAATGGACTACAATGCCAAATTGACCAGGTGTTCGTTGGGAAGGTGGTTTAGGAACATCCTGAATAGCAAAAGAAAGAAGACCTGATGTAAGGCATGTAATAGAATAAAGGAAAAAAGAAAACCACATATAAATCTTAAGTTTGGGTTATCAGTGAGAAAAATACAATTCTTCCCATTGTTTCTCTACCATGTTAATAACTTGGCTACTAATTAATTTTAGGTGAAATAAAGAGACAGTAAAATTAAAATGAATATGAACTTGAATTGAAAATTTGAGAAGCTCAATTTTTAAAAATGTCCTCTATTTATAAGGTATATAATAGGTAACTTTTGGTCAGGGAAAATCTGAATGAATTTATTATTTAAGAAATTGTTTTTGCTGATGTTTTTAAGTGGACACAGCAACCAATTAACTGGGAATAAACTGTGAAGTGAAAGAGTTAAAATACACACTAAGGATTTGGTTCAAAATATCCCAAACCTTCCAAAGTATTTATATACCTTGTCATTCCCCATAAGAAGCATCTTAATTTGGACCACACAGTCAGTTCATCTCTATATTACTTTTCTTAAAATGGATGCATCAATAAATGTGAACTGAGAATCTTTCATGACCATATATCACTGTTAGGATGGGAAGCAAGAGTAAGAATATTCATTCATTCATTCATCCAGTCATCTATCCACTCATTCCTTTATTTCCTGTATACACTTTGTTAGGTGAAAAATACTGAATATGGGTAGAGCACAGATTCACTCTGAGCATGCAATCAATTCAGCAATATAGTATATTTATATAATAAGCAACTAAGCCTTTTGACAAGTAAACTTAAAATAATATGTAAATTCTTTACATCAGTATGAGGAGTGATTTTTTTGTCAACCCTCTATACTCTATCTCTGAGATATCTACATATTTTAACTCCTTTACTTCTCACAACTCTCTTAAGTAGGGTAGTTTTAGTTCATTTCTGCTGCTGTAACAAAATACCTGAGACTGGGTATAAAAAATGGAAATTCATTTTCTCACAGTTTTAGAAAATGGAAAGTCCAAGATTAAGGCACTGGGAGATTCTTGTCTGTTGAGGGCTACCCTCTGTTTCCAAGATGGAGCCTCCTGTTACATCCTCACACGAACGAAGGGCAAAAAGGAACTAGAACAATCCCTTTAATTTCTTTTACAGGAGCACTAATCTATTCATGAGGGCTCAACACTCAGGACTTAGCCACTCTACAAAAGGTTCCACCTCTTAATACCATCACCTTGGGATTTATGTTCCAACATACTAATTTTTGGAGGGACACTTACATTCATACCCTAACAGGGTTATTAACCATGTCCTCCAAGTACAGAAAGTGATGCTCAGTGAGGGACTGTTCCCAGACTGAGATTTCAGACCAGGGCTCCAGAGCTTTAGGAGGGCATTCCAGATCTGGCCTCCAGGGCACAAAAGTAGGGAGGTAAAGGAAGGAGACATGTATAAAATGTAAGAGAAAGAAATTGCCTTATTTGGGAAGGAAACTATAGTTTTTATATGAGGCTAAATCTTGAGAAAGAGAAATTCTCAATCACAACATTCTGAGGGAAAATAAACCACCAATACTGTATGGAAATTAAGTTGAACTGGAAGGGTGGAGACTTCCTTATCTTTTTCTAGCTTACAACCTTGCAACTCTCTAGGTCTCTTTATACCTCATGGTTGGTTGAAAAGTTCACATAATACACTGTATATTAAAATGTTTATAACTAGAAGAGTAAACTTAGTGTCATAAATAATTTGGCAAGTGCTTTTATTGAACATTTTCTTATAGCCATACATAAATTCACTAAGCCCGATAGCTTTAAATTAGGATAAGCCTCGACTGTTTTATGATGTAGTTATACAGCTGGCATTTAGATGCTTCGGTCCATCAATTACAGCATTGAAACGGCTTTTCCTAAAATCATTGTTTCACATTATATGATGCAGCTATTAAAGAGATTACGTTGCATATGTCCACATTATATCACAAACCTGGGTCCAAAATCCTCTAATAATCTATAGGCAATCGGTTTGAACCTATTGAACTTAACTGATAAATGCAGACAGAAGACCTAAGCTACTTACTACTTTGTCAACATTAAAGAAATAGGAAATTTCCCTTAAAAATATGAACAAGATCTATAAAATGATTCCATTTCTTTTCTAGGTTTAGAGATCTTGATACAAAATTCTGAATCAAATTATCTTTCCCAGTTGCAAAAATGTTAAGAACCTTCTTCATGTGTCTAACCTTTGTTAGCCACCCTCTACATGATGCAACATCAAAGAAATTCCTTTGGGAAAAACTAGATAATCAGGTGTGTGAAGGAAGAATTTTCAAATGCTATCATCATTACTCACCAAACTCTAGTGGAGTATAATTTTGTAAGCAAGGAAGGATCAAAAAAGATGACAGAAATTCGCTTTAGCCAGGTTCTTAAAACTGATCCAAACAACGTTAGATTTTTATCTTCCATGACAAATCAGGTGTCAAGGTGAATTTGGTTACTTCCATTGAATGAGCTTCTCAATTAGATGACGACTGAATGATATGCTCAAGCTGCTATAATTTAACAGTATAGAAATAAAGGCCTTTAATCTCTCTTATTTCCCTCAACAATCCCCTCTGTTCATTTCAGCTTTTGAGAAAGGAGAGACCTTGCCATGAATTCTTTTGAGAACAAAGCATTAACCTTTTTATTAAAGCTTATTTATACATGACTCAGTCTCAGGTAAACCGATGTCTAATTTTTTGTCTTTCATTCCTGTAATACTTTGAAGCTTAAACAGAACGTCACCATCAAACACAAAAATTACCATGGGTGCCAAACTGGTTGGAATAGAACTTAATCTCTACTGGCTGACTATGCTTATTGTAGAAGGTGCTACCTTTTGTCTCTTCAGACTTGATGGTGATTATCTTACAAATTTTAAATACATAGCATCTACAAATCCACACACTTTACCTTAACTTAACTGCCAATAGTTCATCTGAAAATGTGATGATACTGTCCATTAATTTCTGTATAAAAATAACCTTTTCTTTTTGTAGTTTTCAAAGCGTTTTTAACTCTGTTATCTTTTGAAATTATCACACCAGTTCTGTGGGATAGTTAGGCAAACACTTCAAAACAAAACAAAACAAAACAAAAAAAGAAAAAACAGACCATGAAAATTTTTGAAACGTTTTCTAAATCTTATGTGTAGTAAATGTGGCAACATCAGAAACAGAACTCACAGTGTCTGGTAGTTTGTCCAGAATATTTATTGTTACCCATACTTTACTATTTCATGAATAACAATGATTTATGTGTTTATTCATTATAAAAATCTACAGCTATAGAAATGGTTTAATTTTATTGATTATTAATATCCTGCATTTTAACAGACACTATTTTAATAGTCATATTATTTTTCATTGGTTATCACTAGTACAAGATCAGAAGTGGTCTCAATTTCATTCATTTTGTTATCAGGAGGCCACTAGAATTCCAATTTATTAGACTTTCAGGCAGAAATGATGAAATGGAATAATAACAAATGCATGAATGCCAACCAGGTCCTAGCGACACTAGAAATAAAACTCATAAATATAAATAAAGTAAGAGCCATGAAAGCTACTCTGTAAAGGGGTGGGGTGCAATGGATGGGGAGAACAAGATGGTGTTTGTGGATATCAAGGAAGGTACCTGGAAGTGAAAGATCATCATAAGCTATTGGCTTCTTATTTAACAAGAAAAGAAATTCATTTTGTGGATGGCACAGGTCTCCCTCAAATTATCACTTCTGGTTCCTGGGGGAACTTCTTGTGACTTATTCAAAACTTGGAATGTGGTACTTGTCAGGTCCCGCTCCATCTGAAGCCCAAAAAGAGCTGTATTCACAAAGGGTAAACCATTCCAACAAGCTGTAGCTACTTAAGGCAAGGCCAACACTATTATGGATTTGGGAGTGTGGGAGGAAAGGGGTAAGCACTATATTATGGGAAGCATGAGGACCCCAGAGAACAATAATAAACAGAGTGAAGTGGGACATGGGGGAAAAAGAGTGATCGAAGATACGTTATTAAAAGTAACAGCTACTTGATACCTGTAATTATCCAATACCTGTATTATTCAAGATATGGAAAAAAAAGGAACTTTTGGGGAGTTTGACAACCTAACGATTATAATAAAATACAGGTTTACTCAGTGTCTGTATGATGGATTGAAGAATTAAAATGGTAAAAAATGTTATTGCGTAGGTTTTTTTGAGATCAAAATGCCATAAAAAATTCTGGGATTCCTTGCTAAAACAATAGGTAATTCTTGCCTATGCTTAACTCAGAAGTACACATAGAGTGTTAAAGAAGAAAGGTAGATGAGTTTGCATCTGAACTCTATAATTTATTAGCTGGGTGAAGATGGATAAGTTATTTAAATTCTTTTGACCTCGGTCTTCTCATCTGTTAATTGTGATAGTGATATTTTCTTTAAAGGGCTGTTACAAAAATTCTATTACATGATACATGTACAACTTTTAGCATAGTGTTGAATACTAGACTGAACTTAGTATATGGTGGCACTAAAGATAATGCAAATTAAAAAGTCAGAAATTAATGTCACAAAACGATTGAACGCTTAGCAGCATTCTACACAAGTGATCAATATGTTCACCTTGAAATGATTTCCTCTTTTGACTGTTTTAACCCTGTGGCTCTCCCTCTGTTTTCTTTTCCCCAAGCAGTAGCTAAAGTGATCTTCTTAAAAATGCAAAACAGATCATGCTATTGTTCAAAAGAAGGCTGTCCCCTGTCTTCCCATCGCACTTAAAATATATCTAAAATACTTAAAATGGCCTGTGAAGTTCGTCCAGTGGCTTCCTCTCTCACATTTCCTCCTACGTGCTCAAGACAGGTTTCTTCCCATTCCTGAAGCACATTAGGTATGTTCTTGTTTTAGGATATTTGCTACAGCCATTTCTCCTGCCTGGGATTCTCTTCCAGTAGACAACTCGCAGTCATATTGTCATATTGATTTTAGTTTAATGCAAGGTTGCTCAGCTTCTACACTACTAACATTTCGTGCTGGGCAACTCTTTGTGGGTGAGCTGGGATGGTAGGGGGTCCTATACTTTATAGTATGTTTAGCAACCTCCCTGGACTTCATCCATTAGGTAACAGTAGCACCCTTTCCCACCTCGTCCACCCCAATCATCACAAAAAAAAGTGTTTCCAGACATTTCTAAACATGTCCTAGGGGGCACAATGACTCTTCTCCTCCTACTCCCCTACCCCCCCCCCACACACACTCCATTGAGAACCACTGGCTTCATGTAAATTTCTCACAGAAGTCTTTCCTCATTTCTCAAAGGTAGCCATTGAGTCACTACCTATCACAAAGCACATTGATTACCCAATATTTTCTTACTTAATGATTTCTTTGCTTATTGTTTATCTTCCCCAACACACTGTAAGTACCTGAGAGCAGAAACCGTGATGGCTTATATATAATAAGGCTATGATACATAGACACATACATACCAAATTCATATTAGTTGAATAAATAGATTGATGAAGACATGCGTGAAGTGTCCGAATAGCAGTTTAGTTTTATAAACCCTACCTCTAAATATGATTTTATGTTAGTAATTAAATAGTAAATATTAGATTATTAAGTATGAAATGTCTGATTTCCTTAAATACTAAGTTTGATAGTTGATATCTCTGACATTTCACTTTGACATTTCTTGTGTTATTTTTATTGTGAAGGTATATCTTCAGTCTTTCAAATGCACATTGTGGCTTGTGATTATCTTTCAAAATTTTTTTTAGAGAAATTTTTGTGAAACCATGGATAAGTCAAAAATTCATGTTATTTTCATGTATGAGTTTGGTCAGGGAACCAATGCAGCGTAGATAGTTGAAAATATCAATGAAATGTTAGGGAAGGATCTGACTAATGAATGCACAGTATGTAGATGGTTTGAGAAGTTCTGTTCTAGTGATTTTAAGCTTGAAAATAAGCCACATGGGTGACAACGTGGGAGACTAAGGTGAAAAAAGATGAGCTGAAAGCTGTAGTGGAAATGAATTCATCTCAACCTACATGTCAATTAGCAGCAAGATTTGACATTACTATTCCAGCAAGATTGCACCATTTGAAACAAATTGGCAAGGTAAAGAAGCTAGATAGATGGGTACCACATGAATTAAAGAAGTGTCAGAAGAGAATCATCTCGAAGCTTGCCTTTGTTTGCTGTCATGATATAAAGGTGAAACATTTCTACGTTGTATTGTTATGTGTGATGAAAAATAGATTCCTTTTGACAATCGTAAATGATAGGCACGATGGTTGGATAAAGATGAAGTGCCAAAACACAGTCCAAAACTGAATATTCATTAAAAAAAGCTAATGATGGCTGTCTGGTGGTTCAGTGCTGGTATTATCCACTGCAGCTTCATGAAACCTGGTCAATCAATTACAGCAGATGTCTACTGCAACCAACTGGACAAAATGATGAGGATGCTTGTGATTAAGCAGCCGAGATTGGTCAATAGAGATAGGCCAATCTTCTTACAAGACAATGCTCAACCACATGTTGCAAAAAACAATGCTGCTCAAACTACAGCAGCTGGACTTGGAAACTCTCTGTCATCCCCTGTATTCCCCAGACCTTGCATCAACTGACTACCACTTTTTTCAGACTTTGAACCACTTCTTGCAAGGAATAATATTCAATTCTCAACAGGCCGTGAAAATACCTTTCACAATTTCATCACTAGTCGCTCTCCAAGCTCCTTAGCTGTTGGCATAAACAAGCTACCATTAAGATGGCAAAATTGGTGTTGATAGTTTAGGTGCATACTTTGATTAACTGTACTGCTTTTTGTTTGAGATATGATAAACTAAACTTTTGATTTGAAATCGAACGTTTCATATTGAATGACCTAATGTAGCCATTTGGCAAAAATTGGAGCACTCCCTGTGTGTCAGGCATTACCTTAGTTGCTTGGCAATACAACAGTCAACAAGACAGAAAAGGTTTCCATTAGTTTAAAGGGCACTGGTCTGGCCCTTAAGGTTGTAGTGTACAAAAACACAAAGAATATTTTTGTTTAAGTGTACTTGTTGCAGCTATCATATAGAAGGAACAGACATTCTCTGTTTGTCATATATTCCTTCCAAGTCCCAGTCTTCCAAGACCAGAATTTTTTTAGGACTTTTCCACAATTAATCCAAAAGCATTGGATTTGTCTTTCCCAATTTATTTTAAATGGCTTTATCTATTCTTATAGGTATATATGTATATACATATATCTATCTATGAATGGAAATGATTGGAATAACTCCTGAAATATACCAACATGATATAAACATGTAACTTTGTTATATTAATATATGCACCTTATGTAAATAGGATATTTTAAATCATGTTTTGTAAATTGCTTTTGTAGGAGTTTCTATAATAATTTACATAAATGTACATTGCTCTTTTAAGGTTTTTAATAGAATTTGATATTATGGATGTGTTAATTATATTTAATTATTGCATATTGATTAGGTTTTCTTTTTACAACTTTTCATTATTACAAGGTTGCAGGACATATGGTCTGGGTAGCAAATATTCAACTGTGCCATGGGCTATTACTGTATTACAAAAGTAGCCATAAACAATATAGAAACAGGTGTGGCTGTGTTCTAATAAAACTTTATTTACAAAAACAGGTGAGTGGCCCATAGACTGCAGTTTGCTCACTAATGGTATAGAAAAGTACATATGAATGTAACAGCAGTAACCTGGAGAATATCTTGTGATAGATGATAAACAAGGAAAGCCAGACTAAAAATGTATCTACTCTGTGATTATAATTATAAACAAGTTGTAGATGTAAAGAAGAACTAGTAAGGAACTATGAAAAATAGAAAACTTTTCAGGTATAATGTTAGATTTATGGATTAATTATTTTATTTAAATTATTTACTTGCTCTCTGTGCCAAACAATATTGTTCAAATAAAAACAAATAGATATTTGTTCAGGTAACTTTTTTTTCTCAATCTCCTTAATCTTTCCCCATTTATTTTTTGTCTGGATTCTGTATTGATCTGCCTTAAATGAGACCCAATTTTAAATTAGTTAAGCGTGGCATTTAATGGCATATCTTACATAATGTCTCCTACGCTTTTCGTTCCATCTGATTATACTATTAACTCTAGTTGGTTACCAAATCTGTCACTTCATTTCTGAAAAGACCTGTACTGTAAAAGTAAAAGGAATCTCAAATGATTTGATATTTTCTAGTCATTTTCAAAAGTTAAAATTCTCTCAAGTAATTGTTTTGATATCCCTGCATTAAAATATATTTAGTTCAAATTCAATTTTCATCTATAAATACTGGGATAAATACAAAATATCTTCTGTTGGAAGGATAAAAATTCGCATGATTGGAATTCTCATTACAAACATGAGCAATTCCAGGGAAAATATAAACTTGTGCATAATTACATGTAGCTCAGGTTAGCAAGCCTTAATATACTTTAATCTGAGAAGAATAGATTGTTTAATTAATCTATCTTTAATATACTTGAAACATCAGTTGTGGGAAATACTAAAATTGCTAAGGCTACATTGTAAAGGGCCCTGCTGGCAACTTTCCATCATCAAAGAAATCTAAATTGAACCTTATATTGACAGACTATAATCACCAATAGATAGCATAAACTGGCTGGAAATTATGAAAAGTTTGGTGAGATGAACAGTGAAATCATTAATTGGGCTACTTGTTTGGAATACCAAAGGTTCATAAATGTATACCTGACACTTTTGCAGTATGTATTTTTGTATGTAATTCTACATTGGATTCTATGTAGAGGTAATTGAATTGAAATTCACATGATTATGTGAATTTTTCATAAATATAAGCACAATTTTCATATATAAAATAGTTCAAATCTCTAGTGCTTTTATTGGTCTATATTTCATTACATTGCGTGTGAAGATGGGACTAGCACAACTAAAAAGGCCAAGGTACCTGACTAATGCCACGAAGTTTTTAGAAGGATGCCAATGACCTGCAGGAAACACTTGAGGTGGCAGTAGCAACTGTAATAAGAATGACAATTGAGATTCATCTGTTGAAAAAAATCAGAACATCTGGAGAAATGTAAGCCCTAAGACTCCTGAGATTGGGAAAAAAATATTCTATCATTAACAGATCTGGGATTTAGAGGGAGATGATTTCATTTGACTAGGAATAAGAAACTAACTTGGGACATATGTCAGCCGTATTTCATGTCATTGCTTCACATCTTAGGCACAGAACATTTTGGGTTTCTGTCTCCAACCTCTATGATAGGTTTGCAAGTGACTGTCAATACCCTTGCCTTCCTGGGAGAAATACTGAACATTCATATAGTAAATACTTTTTGGAGGAATATAACTCTTTTCTCTAAATCTTGCTTTTGCTTTCTTATTTTTCACTTCTATGCTTTCTCTGCTTTTAAGATCAGAATTCAGGCTTTGATAGTCAAAGCAGCAGTCACACATTTAAGGTTAAATATCTCAGCTGTCATGTGTTACTTAAAAATATGTCTGTCCTTGGAGGCATTATAATAGATAAAAAGAAAAATATATCTACCCTTTAAAACTGAGGTTAAAAAATACTCCACTAACTTAAGAATATCGATTTCTAAAGGATAGTAAGTACTTTTTCCAAAATGTGTTATACCACTTAAAATGAAATTATTTTTTACTCTTTACTTTTTATTTATGTTGAGTATTTTCTTTGGAAACATATTCTTATATTTGTTTTTTAAGAAAAAGGTTTTGTTGTTTATTTCTAGGTGATCAGAGAGGAGTGCTTACAAATGGAAAGTGGATTACGTCAGTTTATGGAAGAGTTCCTAAAGAAGAATTTCTGAATGGCAAAGTTTATTGTTTATAGTAAACACCCTCTTCTCATTCTTAGGATGCTGGACCAAAATCAGGTCTCAATTATCCCCCTGTGTCATTCTAAGTAAATTCTCAGGGTAGGAAGCCAGTTGGCATTGTTCTGGATGAGTTGGGTCACAGTTACTTGCCTCCCGCATTTCTTATTCATTGCCGACATAAACAAGCCACTCATTGAGCAAAGCCCCTTCGACCCTGTAATCACAGAAACATAAATGGCAGCAAGTTACAGAGAAGTCAGAAAACATTACCTTGTTATTGAGAGCTACTTGACCTGAAACCAAAACAACACAGAGGGCCAGAGAGAGAAACAAGCATGCTTATGAGATGCTCAGTGGCCACCTTGGGCACAACCTCACCAAGTCTTTCAAAGAATGGTCACCTCAAATGGCTGACCCAGAACAGTTTGTCCTCAGGCTACAGATGCTGTAGAAAATTGTCTTTCCATAGGGTAGTGCCATTCTGGAATTTGAAGTGATGTTCAAAAGGTAATGTAGACCATCTTCAATGATCTTCTTTCAGTCTCTCATCTCACATGATCCCCTCAAAACACAATTTTAACCACAAAAATCAGAGGAAATAGATACCATACACACAACTTAATCCCTAACATACTTTTGCCTCTGCCCTTCTAAAAATAGGTAGTACCAGAGATAAAGAACAAGAGAAAATATCTTTTATAAATGCTAATTTATGAGGGGAATATTAAAATGCATATGTAGAAAAACTTTAATGTATCATAATAATTTGAAGAAAGCAAGTCTAAATTACTGGAATTTACATTACGACAAAATGTTTTTTTAAAAAACTGTTGCTATAATAGTTTAAAGGATATTCATAACAAAAATAATTTTGTTATGTAGTGAAAGATCTTTAAGGCTCTTGATTAGGTAAGAAATTTTTCAAAGAATGACATATGAATGAATATCTTTAAATGCATGAAATATCTTTAATTTTAAAAAATTAGCTAAATCTCTTATTTAGTAATAGAATAGCATGCTTTATTCAAAATCAAAAAAAAGGACTTAATCATAAACTATGTCTGGATTAAGAATAAATTCTGCATCAATTAGACTCCAAATAATATTTTATCATTTATAATTATAATTTATAACATAATTGTAATATGGTAATTGCTATCAACATTATTTCAACTTTTAATGACTCTCCATTATGTCTATATCTATTTGGAAAATAAGTTGGATTAATGTCTTTTTTTTTTTTTTTTGAGACAGAGTCTCATTCTGTTGCCCAGCCTAGAGTGTGTGGCGTCAGCCTAGTTCACAGCAACCTCAAACTCCTGGGCTCAAGCGATCCTTCTGCCTTAGCCTCCTGAGTAGCCGGGACTACAGACATGTGCCACCATGCCTAGCTAATTTTTTCTATATATTTTAGTTGGCCAATTAATTTCTTTCTATTTTTAGTGGAGACGGGGTCTCACTCTTGCTCAGGCTGGTCTCGAACTCCTGAGCTCCAACGATCTACCTGCCTCAGCCTCCCAGAGTGCTAGGATTACAGGCGTGAGCCACGGTGCCTGGCCAGATTAATGTCTTCTTAAGATTGCTTAGGTTTAGTCCTGTACAACCCTCCACATTCTACATGCAATATAATTCTAGCATAATGACCTCAATTGCTACATATGTGCACTATATATTACTCTTAAAATTTTATGATCATCTTAAAGTGTCAGTAGTATCAGTTGGGCTAAAGGAACTGGTAACTCAGAGATAGCTGTAAGTATCCATCCATAACTAGAAAATCTATAATAATATGGAAAGATAAGAAAATAGGGAAAAGTAACAAAAGTTAAGAAGGGGTACAGTCAAGAAAGAGAATCAGAACTATGTGAGATGTGTAAGCCATAAAGGTGAAATACAGTTGAAATTCAAGTGGACAGACAGGAAAATCTGTGGAGTTTAATGGACAACAAAATACAAAATCTAGGAAAGCATTTGGAAATTAGGAAGTCAAGTACATAAGAAAGGTCAAAAGCATTCCATTTTGAACAGAGTAAATAAAGCTGAGGAAAATGTTTGTCTTTCTCATATAAATAAAGTCAGTGTAATGCATGAAAGGGAGAAGCAACTTGTGTTGTGGCAGTAGAGTAAAATAAAAGTTAAGATTATGAACTTTTAGAACTAAGATGTTTGATGAACTGAATAGCCATATAATAAAATATAACCTCTACCTCTACCTCACACAATAAACAAAAATCTTTTGAAGTGAATCATAGGCCACAGTATAAAATCTAATTCTATAAAATTCAGAAGAATGGACATTTTAACAATATTGATTCTGCCAATTGGTACTAACTGATCAATACTAAGGAGCTAACATGGTAGTGATACTCACTGGGTGTTGGGGGGTGAGAGTGCGTAAGCTCACAACTAATGGATGTGGTCAGCATTGTATGGGGGAAGGGCATGCCTCTAGCCCTGGCTTGGGTGAGGCAAAGTCAGAACTTGTGACCAAAATGTTTATACCCCCATAATACCCTGAGGAAAAAAAACTCAGAAGAAAACATAGGATACAATCTTCATGATCTTTGAGTACACAGAGATCTCATACACAGGACTACAAAAAGCATCAACCAAAAAAAAAGAAAGAAAGAAAAATGATAAATTTTATAAAATTAAAACTTGCGTGCTCTTCAAATATATCAATAAGAAAATGGAAAGGCAATCAACAGACTAGGAGAAATTATTTGTCATATATATTTCCAAAATGTTTCTTACATTCAAAATACGTGGAAAACTCTTACAGCTCAGAAATAATAAGTCAAATAATCCAAATAACATTTCACCATGCTCCAATAAAAGCAGCCAGAGCTCCTTGGAATAGTGGTTGCACCAGAGCTACAGCAGGGAAAGTTCATTATGACTTTGAAAAATTTTGCCGAAAAGTAATGAAATGCTCCAAAATGATCAGGATGTGCCAGCAACCACTGATGAAATTTGTAAAGACCTGCACTACAGGAAGTACTCAGACCTGCATTATATACTGAACAGTGCAATAGACACTCACCGAAGTAAAATAACTCAAGAGTTAAAGTTCAGAACCTGGATTCCACAATGGCTCGAGAGGTAAAACAATAAGAATTTATCCAACAATATGAACAGAAATCTACCCCAAACATCAATTCTTTCAATAAATGTGAATGGCTTGAATTGTCCTCTAAAGAGACATAGACTGGCAGAGTGGATAAAAATTCATAAGCCAAGTATCTTCTGTCTACAGGAAACACATCAAACTCACAAAGATGCTTTCAGACTCAAGGTCAAGGGTTGGAAAATAAGCTTCCAGGCAAATGGAAGCCAAAAGAAAGTGGGAGTAGCTATACTTACTTCATATAACATAAGCTTTAAAATAGCAAATGTAAGGATGATCACTGTATAATGGTGAAAGGAAAAATACAACAAGAAGACTTAACAATCCTTAATATTTATGCACCCAACTCAGGAGCACCCAAATACATAAAGCAAACCCTGTTGATCTAAATAGCATGATAAACAATAATGTCACAGTAGCTGGGGATTTCAATCCCCCACTGACTGAACAGGACAGATATTCCAAGCAGAAAATAAGCAAAGAAATAATAGACTTAAACAGAGTTCTAGAACAAAAGGGTCTAACAGACATCTACAGAACATTCCACCCAAATAAAGCCAAATATACATTCTTCTCATCAGGTCATGAAACTTTCTCTAAAATCGATCACATACTAGGCCACAAATCAGACCTCAACAAATTTTTAAAAGTATAAATTATACCATGTATCTTCTCAGACCACAGTGATATAAAATTAGAGTTTAATTCCAACAGAAACACTACTTCACAAAGTCATGGAAATTAAACAGTCTATTGCTGAATGACTACTGGGTCAAGGAGGAGATACAGAGGGAAATCAAAAGATTCTTCTAACTAGATGATAATGGGGACACAAGTTATCAAAATCTGTGGGATATAGCAAAAGCATTCCTGAGAGGAAAACTAATAGCATTAAATGCTCACATCGAAAAAACAGAAAGCTCAAAAATCAACAAACTAATAAACCATATCCAGGAACTGGAAAAAGAAGATCAAATTAATTATCTCAGAAATCTAGGAGGCTCTTGAACCTGAACAAGAGATATGCTTCATCAGATAGTCCACTAACATATCACATAGTGATGGATGTGGCATTTAGACAGTTAAAAACTGATATTCCCAGGAATTTTGCAAGCTATTATACATAAAATGTTTGATATGTGTGATGATAATATTTGGTATAATTAAACCTATTACTACAACTGACTATAGTGCTTGCCATGAAACCACGTGGTAAACAATTCAGTGTAGTATGTACTATCAGGTGTAACACATATGAACAAAGTAGGAGGTTTATAAGAAACATGATCTAAAAGGTAGTTCCTCAAATTTTAATGTCTATATGAAGTATCTAGGGATCTCATTAAAATGCAAATTTTGATTTAGGAATATTGGAAATACCTGAGAATCTGCATCTTCACAAAATTCCAGGTGATTCTGATGTTGTTGATTTGAAGAATAAACCTAGAGAAGCAAGGGTCGTCGGTATTTAAGGTAGCTGAATGCAGCACAAAAATTTCCATATTCAAAGACTTTCTGAAACAAAATAAGCAAAAAGATAAACCCTTCAAATGATATTTCTTGCTATGGGGTAATATATTACGTCCATACACTATACACTCTCTATATACATTATCTCATTTAATATTCCCACACCCCTATGAATTAAATGCTAATATTAATCTCAGTTTTTGATTGGAAAACAGCTTTAGAGTGGTAGAACTTCTCATTATAAAGGCTAGCATTCAAACACAGGTTTTTCCAAATCTAAGCCAAAGTTTTTCTTACATACTTAAATAATGGTATCATTTCATAGAGAAACCTAGAGTCGTGATGGAGGAGACAGGGTGGGAATACACTCAGAATTTATATTATAGTTATTTTTAGTCATCCAAATGCAAGAAAGCCAAGTTATTCACAGAGCTTATTAAAACAGAAGCTACCATTTTACGGTGCTTAATTTATTATATGCACTGTTCATCCCTTCTTGATTTAGTATAATGAATATATCTATTCTAAATGTTATATTATTACTGGACATTTGCAGATGGCATAAGGAGACAGTATTTCAGGTAAAGATGATTCCATGTGCAAAGCAGTGAGAATGAAACAGTGTATTGGGGTCAGGGAACTACAAAGTTTGGCACACTGAAACATTCCATCTGAAGAAACAGTGTTTGGAAAGAGGCTGGGGAGTAACGCATGGACCAGATTATGAACCACATGACCAAGCCCAGTGTAGTTTGAGCTTAAAACATAGGTGCCACTGAAAAATGAAGCAAACTCAGATTTCTTATTTCTGAAGAAGACTCCATTGAAAAAAGAGGAAGAAGGATTAAAAGGGTAATATATTGTAGACAAGTATACTAGTTTGGGAATTTATTGATGGCAAAGGCACAAGAGAAGTGTTTAAATTAAGGGCTTAGATTAATTCAGTAATACAATGAAAAACAATAATGATGGGCCAGGCATGGTGGCTCTCGCCTGTAATCCTAGCACTCTGGGAGGCCAAGGAGGGAGGATTGCTTGAGCTCAAGAGTTAGAGATCAGCGTGAATAAAAGCAAGACCCCTCTCTGCTAAACATGGAAAAATTAGCCAGGCGTGGTGGCACGTGCCTGTAGTCCCAGCTACTTTTGAGGCTGAGGCGGGAGGATCATTTGAGCCCAGGAGTTTGAGGTTGCTGTGAGCTATGATGATGCCACTGCATTCTACCCCGGGTGACAGAGGGAGACTCTGTCTCAAAAAATAAAATAAAATAAAATAAAATAAAATAAAATAAAATAAAATAAAATAAATAAAAGAGGCATGCTACAACACAGATGAACCTTGAAAATTATGCTAAATAAAAATGCCAATCACAAGGGATCACATATTGAATGGTTCCATTTACATGAAATATCCAGAATAGGTAGATATATAAAGATTGAAAGTGTATTAATGGTTGCCTAGTGTTTAGGGGAATGAGAGTGGGTGGGATTTGAAAAATAGCACCTAATAGGATCAGGGTACTATTCTAATATTGGTTGTGGTGATAGACTCACAAGTCTGTGAATATACTAAAAATCATTGAATTGCACACTTTAAATGAGTGAATTTTATGTTATGAATTATATTCCAATAAAGCTATTGGAAAATATAATTATAAAACAATGTGATATTTTATGTAAGGGCATATATGTGCACATAAATTAACTGAGAAAGCTTACACACAAAATTGTTAACAATATCCCTGAAAATGAAGAAATGGCACTAGAATTAAAAACATGTTCTCAAAATAAACTTTAGCTGTATCATTATTTTAGTTTTTTTAGTATCATGTATTTGTTTAGTATTCGTGTACTTAATGATTAATTCTCAAGTTTTTTTCCTAATGGAGCATTTCTCTACATCAGACCTATCAAACAGCTTATACAAAGTAAGGTTCAAATTTCTCCCACCCTCTTCCCACTCAAATGTCTCACTACGAAATCTTGCAGGAAACACTGGGTGAGTATGTCTAGAATATATTCTTGCCAAGTGTAAAGTGCAAATCCTAAGAAGTGCAATAAAGTGCTGCCCAAAATGCTGCCCTTCTGTTGAGCAGTAACTTGATCTTCCAATAATGTAAGGTAACAGCCTGCAGATCATGTGTCTTACGGTATTCAAACGGTAGATTCTGTGAGAAGTGCTATTCTAGTTTACAAGAGAGCTAGGGACTTGCTCTCATCATGCCTGGCTTACTTTTTTCTCTTAACCTGCCCCAGCTCCTCCAGCCACCCACCGAAAACCCTGTAATAATGGGCTACTAGAATCCAAATGATTAAATAACTTTAATGTCAAAAATCTGAAAGAACATAAATTATTCAGTTATGGCCCCAAAGTAAAAATTTACTTCAGCAAATCCACAAAAGAAGCCTCAGGTTAACGAATATGTTAAAATTACACTAGGCAGTTTTTCCGTGGCTTTTAAAACACCCAGAGCAGCACTTGAAATATTTTCCTTCTCCTCTAAGTACTGTAGAATTTAAGTCATAACATCTTGAAATTCCAAAATAAAATCACCTCTAATGAAAGAATTTCAGCCTGCCATAGAAACAAAGAATGTTACATTTTCTAAACATAAGTGATTGCAATATTTGTCAAAGCTATGTAAAGGACGAAAGTTTTAAAAAGCAGGATTCTGTAGGCCAGAAAGCAATTAGTTTCAGGTGTTTCCTGTTAATAAACTAGTATAAACTTAGGGCCAGACTTGTGAAATGATTTTCCTTAATTAAAAAAAAAAAATCAAGTATTTTTTACTCTCTTTTCCCAAAGGGGAACTGGAAAACTATGTTCTTAACTAAAGAAGAGAATGTAATTGCCTTTATCCTTAAAGCTTTTAGGTACCACTTTATTTTTTCAAATAAGCAGGTGGGATATTGAAATAATGTGAATGATTAGAAAACTGAGAAACCAGAGTTTTCAATCAACCATTAATTATTGATCACCTATTTTATGAATATTAACCTGGCAGCCAGGGTCTAATGTTCTATTTACTAAACATGTCTCCTGCCTAAGGAGACTTCAAATCTGAAATATATGAAATGACATGATCCAGTGATATTTTATAGGCTATATCTATCCTCTGCATCTGATTAAATGGTGAATAAATGCAGAGAAAATATTTATGAAGGACTACGGACATAAGGAAGTAAGACTGGAACTAGAACTTGGAACATGAGTGGGCGATTCACAGGTGAAGAGAATGAAGAAAGACAACAGGCAAGTCAAACACCAAGGTGATGACAGAGCATTCAGAGTGAGTGTGATGTGCTCACTGGTTAACAAAAAGTCTTTCCTGATGGAAGAGAAAGGTGTACATAAAAGAATAGAGGGAAGCAGATATGACAGGTAGAATAGGACAGGTTAATGGAAGCCTTAAATACAGGCTGAGGAGCCTAAACTTACTTTGATAGGAAACAGAGTGCATCACAGGTTTCAGAGCAGACGAGAGACCTTACCAAAGTGGTAGGTCAAGACCTAAACATTTGTTTCCCCTTAATATTTTGAAATAAAAAAAAAGATCAATTTGGCACTGATTTTGCAAGAGGGAATTCCTCTAAATAATTTTATTATAGCTGGAAGTAAAATTGGATTAAAAATTCCAATAAATGTTGACTTACTTTGACTACTATAGCATTTGTCAAAGACACGAATTAAGAATAACTTCTGATCTTCAGTCCTAGGTAAGCAAAAGAACTGAATGAGAGATATGAGGTGGAAAAGTTCATGAATTCACCTTTGAACATGCTGAGATTGCAGGTACATCAGGGATTCCATGTTAAAATATCAGGAGGTACATATACGAGCCAATGCTTAGATGAGAATTATCTGGAAATGCAGATTTGAAAATCAACACAGTTGAAGAGGGAGTATGTAGAAAACAGGACCTACCGCCAAAAACTGGAACTTGGAAGTGTCCGTGGTTAAAGAAGAGGAGCCAGCGAAGGAAACAAAGAAGAATTAATCATGGAAGCAGAATGCCAACCAGGACGTCATTTCACAGAAGCCAATGGAGGAAGGCAGTTCAGGAAGGGTGGGGTCACCAGTTTCAAATGCTACAGAATCATCAAAGTGAAGGAAACCAAAGAAAAGGCCCCTGGGATTTGCAAATACACACACACATACACACACACTTATACTCACACACGTCATTGGTGACCTAGAAAGAATGCACATGGTAAAGTTTTTTTAACAACATACTGAAAAGTACAAAATCTGATTTACACTAACATTTAAAATGCTGTTTCTGTTTCTCTCTGAAAGAAAAAGCTTGTTTATTTGGCATTTGTATTATTACTCAATGCCTCAACACATCTGCAGCACTATGAAAATACATTTATAACCAGAGTCCTAAGATATTTAAAGTGATTTTATATCATCAAAAATAATTCAGTGGAATATGGCATGACACACAATAGCCTATTTATGGAGTTATCAATGCAGATTTTACAAAGGAGTGCCTAATATAATTCATATCATAAAATCTTCAAGCTCACTCACAAATAGACAAATATAAATATCCAATATCTGCAATACCAAAATCAATTATGCTGTTTTCGTTTTAGTGTATTTCATGGTATTACCATTATCAAATAAGCACTCTATATTAAAGAGGCTATTTGATTCCCCAGAATACAGTATCCTAAAGAGTTAACTGCGGTTGGAAAAAAGTAGAGAGTAAATTAGAAATCTGACTGTTAACTTAATTACAGAATGGCTTTCACAGCCCTTTAATTTTTTTCTCTACTTTCCCTAACAAAGCTAAATTGATTTATCTCCAACACCACAATAAAATCATTAAAGTTAGAAATAAAATTAATAATATTCCTGAGAGATGGTTCTCTCTTGACCATAATAATATTGTATTCTCTTTTAAGCAAGAAAATGTAGTCCTATGACAGAGCATTACTTTGGGAGCAAACATGGCTTCTCCCAGCGGCTTTGCCATAGCACCACATCCCTGAACCACATCAGTCATTAATTTCCCTCTCTTTCAAATAAAAATAATGATTCTAGCCATATTTACCTCATACGATTTTTGAAAGGAAAAAATGAGAAATTAATGTAAAAATAACATGTTAAAAGGTATTAGCTCTTATAGATTCAACCTATCCTTTCTAGGCTAAAAATAATAATTGCTTAAAAATATTAACATATAAGTGTTGGTTTTGTGAAAATAGGAAGTTCAGCCTCCAATCGCTGCACAACGGAAGTCTTAGACCAATTAATTGTTAAAAAGATAATATAGGTTTGATTTTTTCTTTTAGCAGAAAATACATGTTCATAACATTCTAATTCTCTCTTGTTAAGTGGATTTGTTGTATCTAGAAGGCTGAAAGAAAATATTCCTTCTCCCCTACTCCATCTTTCCTTTCTTTCTCTCTTTTAGGCTTGATCACCTTTATATAATAGCAAGCCTCTCTTCTGAATTCTCTGTCTTTCCATAACTGCATTAGAATGTTTATATTAGCTGTCAGAGTGGAGTAAACCTCAAAGCCATAAGCAGCCTGGCTAGCTCAAGGGGGCTACGGCAGGGCTCCCATTAGAGGATTTTTATTGTTAGCAGGAGTAACTGCTCATAATCATACTTTAAAACTCCCTGAGACCAAAGGGTTTGTTTTGTGTTTGTATGCACTCTGAGCAGCCTTCTTATTATATGAAGCATTACTCATCAATGCATATAGCCCATTAACATTTGACTGCTTCCATAGGGCAAAGCTGTATGCTCCCTAGGAGAAGGCAAGAGGTTATACAAAGGCTATAGGGAGTTCTAGGGTCAATAGGTGCTCCTAACTGACTTAATTAGGTACTAATTAACCATTATGAATTAAAGTCTCATTCTGATCAACATTTACTAAACGACTGGTTGAGTCTGTCTGGTTTCTGCACTAAGTAATACTGCTGTACACCCCCCTTACCCCACCACTGCCTTTTTAAATAACCCTGGGATATTTCAGAGAACTGCTCCTTAATTATCTTCATTCTTCCTGGCTATTCTTCCCTCAAAAGTCCTTCAAAATGTTCATGCTATTATTACCATATATACTCATTGCATGCATATAAATATTCTGAATGAGACATATTATGCTTTACCTACATGCTAAATCAGATCAAAGTTTTCTTCAAATGTTTGGTTGACCTCTAATTACTCCTCATTCTTTTTTTCAATCAATGTTTCACTCTTTCCAAGTAGTTACTAAAGATAGCAAATGCTAAAAACCCACAGTATCTAAATAGATAGCTTAGAATGCATGGCTGTTTTGTTTTAATTTTCGAAGCCTGGAAGCATCTAAGATATTTTATCATTGACACATATCTTTAAATCTTCTATCATTTTATTGCAAGGAAATGTTATTTTAAAATTTCAAAACGTAATTGTTGAACAATCATTAACTCTTCTGTTAGCTTATTGCTTATAATCTATATCAGGTTTTGATTAGTAATGTAGTAATGTATCTAAATAAATTTGGAAACAAGCTTTCTATTATATAGGACTGAGCACAGAATTACTATTTAGTAATCATATTGATTTAAATACCCTTGTATTCATTTTCTATTGCTGTGTAACGAATGACCAGAAAACAGCACTCATTTATTATCTCAGAATTCTGTAAACTAAAAGTCTGGCCACTGTTCAACTGGGTTCTCTGCTTATGTATTATGAAGCTGAAATCAATGGATGTCCTGTGTTCTTGCTTGCAATCTCGACTAGGGAAGAAGCCATTTCCAAGCTCCGTCGAGTTGGTGACAGAACCCTGCTACTCGTGGATCTAAAGCTCAGATCCCAGTTTTATTTTGTTGTTGTTGTTGGCTGTTGACCAGCAGTTGCTCTCATCTCCTATAGCCCACCTTCATGTCCAAGACACATGGCTCTTTTCACAGCACTGCAGATTGCTTCTTCAAAGCTAAGGACAGCGTCTACAGCTGCTGCTGCAAGTCTTTCAAATAGAGTTTTTCTGATTATGTGGGACACATGCTGGATAGTCATCCTTTTAATTATGTCAACATCATCTGCTTCCAGAAATAATTGTATTTGCAAATCCTTTCACCTTTACTTAGCATAATCTAATCACAGAAATGATAGTCAACATATCTGTGTGCCTTGCCCACATTCAAATGGAGGAGATCACTCAGGGCATGGGTGATTGGGGGTAGGAATTATAGGGTCATCTTAGAGACCTGCCTAACACAACCCTAATAAAAAGAATTCTAATAATTAAGACAACATTGACATTAATATTGATGATAGCATTGTTCTTTTATTGGAATCTACTAAATTATTTCATCAACTCTTCAGGGAATTACAGGGAATGTAACCTGAAACTTTTGCTGAAAACATCTAATAGTCATGACTGTGCACTATGATATTTCTAAAGATTGCCTGATTGCTCTAGATATTCTAAACATTATCTTGGGATGAAAGAAGACCTGCAGGGAGTTGAAACACATGCAGCACATTGTTTGGTCCCTCATAGATTAGAGTTTTCTAACCTTGGCTTTCCTATTACCCCTCAGCCTACTTTGAAATCTAGAATAAACATCCATACGGCTGTCATCATCATATCTGTGATATGGCTGATGCTCACTATGCGAGATGGTCTTGTCTTTACGAAAGAAATTCCTCTCAGGCTTCAGTAGAAAGACTGTCTTCAGGGAAATTAGTTTTTATTTTATGGGTGTTGACTCATATAACTGATCAAAATTTCAATTTTGTCTTAGCTACCATGAAGCATAAAAGTAAATTTACAACATACCTCCAGGAAATACATAAGACATTTGGAGTACAATCTTTATTTAAATTTTAATTTAACTTTCTTGCTTGTGTTTTCTTTTGTATCTTGAACTTCTCTACTTACTATTTTTAATCTTATATTCCACAGCTATCTTTATAAATTGGCTTACAGTTTTTTCTGAGGTAAATTAATTAATATTTGTTGAGTATTGTAAATCTAGCTGTTTTATGCACTATAGCAGGGACCTAAAACACACTCTTTAATTTATCCTTCTCAAAAAAGAGAATAACTAATGGGTTTGCAAAATAATTAGGAATGTATATAAGAAAGAATTAGAAATATACTAAAGACAATATAGACATAAGCATATATAGTAACTATTATAACATACAGCTGTATGTTATAAACACTCCTTTTATATAAATACTATGTAGGAATTAAATCATATTAATGTGTACAGATGTAGTACAAGTGAAATCATATTAATTTCAACAAGCACAAATTCCTCATCTTTGAACCATTTACTCATGTAATGTCTTAATTCCATTGACAAAATACACTCTATTTTGGGAAGTTCCCCAAAAGTTGCCTCAACCGCAATCCAGTCTGTCAGCCATAGTCATCATGTGATATGTGTCTTTGTGATCTTCCACTTCTGATCTGGCTCCTATTCCTCAACTCTTGCTGCTCACACAATCAGTCTCTTTAAAAAAATGACAGTATTTGTCCCAGTGAAGGTGTTTCTTGTGAG